>JAHZNA010002021.1:0-11527 GCA_027743935.1 Sinodicranocentrus sp. ZH6
AGTAATCAAAGTTGTTCTAAAGTTATACACAAACTGTGGAAGGTACCCCATATGACACAATAAGGCATACTATGCTTTATATGCACTTATGTATTTTATCACCAAATGAGAATACTGCTAGGTATTTATTAATGATCATTCAAATCTGTCAATTACAAAATGATGGCCCACATTATAATGATAAAATCCAACATTAAACATGTGTTGATACTCACAAACATATTATTCTTTTTGCGGTCACAAATCCTGCTCAGAATTTTGAAATAGGTGGTTTTAACCGATCTAAGATGAAAAATACCCAATAAAATACCAATCTACATTAAACAACACAGAAAAGTATATGCTTAAGCAGCAGGTTTCTCTTCAATGACTGCAGTGGTGGCATACGAAGTCCTAGACGCTACATCTGACTCTTCTGCTGGCTCACTCCCAAAGCGGGACACCGTTGCAGCAGCTGCTCCCGTAAGGGAAGAGGAAGCATATCCGGTTCCATATCCGTAACTCATTGTGTCTGAAAAGGAAAAAATGTCAAAAACTTAGTTGGTCTGGAAATGCAATTAGAAAGTTTTCTGAAGCCTTACCTGATTGAGTTTTATTGAGCCTTGACAAAAAAAACACTGACAAAAAAAAAATCTGAAGAGGTTCACAAGGGAAGCTAAAATTCTGTTCAGAATTAAACTTCCTTGTATTGCCCGCAAGTGAGGAGAAGATTAGATGCAGAGAGAAGAGAACACCAAACTGCCAAAGTGGAGCAAACTCGAAGTCTCCTTAAATACTTATTCTGTCTACCGTCAAAGACAAGGTTTAATTAGGAAAGAAGTTCTTTAATCCTGTTAGCAAAGTTACTCACGCGAAATGTGTGAAAGGAGGGAAACGTGCCTAGTATTTCATCCTTTGGACTTACCTGGAAGAAACATGAGCTTCATTCCATGACATGTGCTCCTTGTACGACGATAGAAGACGAATTTCCTAATTGGATTAATTAATTTCCTTTTCCCTACCTCTTGGCTCTTTTAGAAAAGGTTTGGTGAGGAATGAGGAACGTGTGTTATCATTCGTACATGCAGCCGTAACAATAAACAACAGCTTTTCTGGTAATATATTATTGGCAAATCGGGCAAATCCTCATAATGAAAATTCCACGCGACTTTGTGAAACATGTAAAAAAACACTTATTTATACACATTTTAACCTTAACTTACCATCAACCATAGTTGTAACGTAGTAAGTATATGCGACTATGCGACAATGCGACCTTTAAGAATTCCACCAAAATGAAATAAGTTGTAACAGTACAAAATTTTCAATATTTATTTTACCAATTTATTTTATTATTTTATCAGCACTTAAATATGCATACATATTGGTATAGATAGCGTATAGGATGTTTTGTACATTTACAACTCATTTTAGGAACAAATATAATATGTTAGAACAAAGCTCATAATTTCTTTTGATTATACCTTTGTTACTTTACTATCAAGTTAAAATTTTCGCTGGGCGGTCATCACCTCCCACCACATTCGGAAGTCTCCTATGAGCTATTTCAATGAAAATTCAAAATCCAAATCTTCATTACAAGCTGTCTATTGTATAAGTGTATGGTTTTTATATGCATGTAAGTATGTATATTAGCTTACCGAATAAATAGGATGACTAAAAGTAGCAGGTTTATTTCTTTCAAAGAAAAAATGACCTATCCACGCGAGTCCGTATCCTTGCCCGATGGCCAAAAACACCAGAGGGTAACATCCAGATGCAAAAGTCAAAGCCAAAATCCCCACAGAATTCGTCGTGCTGATTAAATGCAGTCTTCTGTTCGTTCTATTATTATGCTCGCCAAGATAATACGGATAAAACTGTTCGAACGAAGTATATCCGGAGGGACTGTATGCCACTGGAGAACAATCAGGATTCACAATTTTCCCCATTTTTCAAAATAGCTTTCAAATCTCAATCTCAAATCATACAACTTCCTCCTCTATCAAACTTCACAATATAAATGACAGCAATTCTTTACTTAGCAGGTCAATGCAATTACTAAATTTGCCAATTACCACTGAAATCCGTGTGTAATAATTTCCACATATCAATCTTATCTAGCAATCCACATCAAATCAACAAATCATGTTCTCACACCTTCCACCTCTTCTGATAAAATAAACAATCCTTGTAAACGATTAAGTAGTAGCTTGTGTGTGTGTGTAAATGATAACTGTCAAANAAATCATGTTCTCACACCTTCCACCTCTTCTGATAAAATAACACAAACACATGACACTTGACAACTCCTGTACCTAAACCTAATTCTCCTATATTATATAGGTACTTCTCGCATGGCAGACTAACATTTAATATCCAACTCAACAAAAGATATCATCAAATCAAGTCATACAGTGTATTTACAATTCTTGTACTGTATTCAACATAGGCATCATATGAGGAATATTTGCAATGTTTGCCAGTTGGTCGAATGAAAAGTTAAATTATAGTTGAGCCTCAGCATTCAGCTCAATCTTTGAGAGTTAAAGCTGAGCATGGGTATAACCTTGTTTTACATAAGATCCAATTTTGTGTGAAGGTGGCTTCACAGATAGTGATAGTCATACTTCAGTATGGCTCACACCACGACGGGGATAGATGTGAGCGTTGACTATACATAGCGTCATCGTATCATCTTCATGCATCAAATATATATTTTATTCTGTGTCATGCAAAGACTGTCTTTCTTCGAGACTCTCAGGAAAGGAGGATTCAAGATCATGTTAAACTGCGAGAGCACTTGTGCATATAAATTTTCAGGATATTGATCAGTGCAGAATATTGTGCAATGATAAATCCATCCCGATAAAAAAGCGTTTTATGTAACAAGTCGGTATCTTTGCTCATGCGCAATCACGAACTAGATGCTGGAGAAGGACAAATAAAACATTTTGCAACATTGGAGGATGGGCTTATATAGTTTATGCTCTCTTTTATAGGCGTGTGTGAACGATACATCACTCAAATTACATATTATGTGGATGTTGGATGAGATAAGAAGGATTATGCAACAAAGAAACAGCAGACTTCAGAGAATGTCAAACTATTTCCAGCATTCTTATTTCATTTCAGCTGGAAACGAGTTCAAAATTTTAGAATTGGTATTCAAGTGATCTGAAAAAATCTGGAACCTTTAGCATCCAGCATCCGGTGTGCTAAGAAATATCTAGTAACTTTTGTAGCTTGTACAATTATGGTGAACGCCCATTCCTGTTGATTAGCGAGTTATTTTTTAGAGGAAAGTAGAATATTGCAAGAATTATTGTATAAAATGGGTCCAAGGTTTGAAAAAATTCCTTATACAAAAGAAGGACTAAGGGAACTCGAGGAATTGCTTTTGGCACGACTACCACTCTCAATTCACGTGAGAAAAAAAATCCTTACGGATTTCTGCACTAATGCACTTGTATTTCTAAATGGGTAAATGACTTTTGCAAGTTAAGGCTGATACGAGGAAATTAACTTTTCTTGTAGATGCTCGTTTTGTGTCAGATCGCGAAAGAGGATCGTTTCTCGAAGAAGGTTATTGTGCAATTTTATAAATATGCAAACTCTACGTCAGAAGAGTTACGGGTGGCAGCGGAAAATGATCCTTTTATCGTTTGTTTGGAGAGACCAAATGTAAATAATTATTAATTATTAAAGTATTCTGGCTTTTTTGCTAAACATTTTTATTTATTGGACTTGTAGCTTCACACAAAAAAAGGTGTGATCTTGCTGTCACCTCAGAACCCTACTGACATAATGATTAAAACTTTCGATAATTTCATTGGATGGGACCGCGACCAAGTCTTTCAGACCGTGCAGTCTCCCCTTTGGGAGCATATTCAAAGACTCTGCGAAAAACATAGGAACTCGAATCCCGATAACAGCTTAGGCATTCCTGGAATACTTCTTGCAATGTCGAAAGAACAAGCAGAGAAGATTCATGCTCCAGTTTCGAGTGGAAATGTGGTTGTAAGATCTCTCGAAGATGGGGACGTCGGAGCAGTGTTGGAAAATTGGAAATGGTCAGTGGATCATACGGAGGTGCAAGTTAAGGAAACAATAAAAACTCTTGTGTCATGTGGAGTGTTTGTGAATGAGGAAGGTAAGGAGAAGCTAGCCAGTTGTGTAATTCTCTCTCCTCTTGGATCCTTCAATGTTCTACAGACCATGCAGAAATACAGACGACGGGGTTTTGCAGATATGGTGATGCGGTGGGCAAGCAAACAGGCAGCAATACAGTTGGGAGTTAATCCTGTGGCGGAGGTGGAGGTTTTTAATGACGTCAGTAAATCCCTTTTGGAAAAGGTTGGATATAAAGAGATGTACACCACAAGGTGGTACTACTACGTACCTACAGAAGATGAAATGGATTAGATGAAATTATGTCCGTATAAATTCTTATTCTTATTATGTAAATAAAATCGTAAGGTATGGCGTACGACGGGAGGTGGTCACTGCTCGTTACCACCTCTAATGTCTACAGTTGTTCTTTTTGTTGGAACTTTGAATTCCTATGGAAATTTGTGTCAGTCAAAAATACGTATATATTTCGATAATCTTGCATAACGTTTTCTCATATTCGTGTTTGAAGCATCTTACAAGCATCACAAACTGAAAGAAAGACGAGCGGATAATGCGATTACATTACACAGATGATTTGTCGGCTTGCAACCATCAAAAAATGCTTCGCTTACAGTACTTTTTGATTTTTGGGGTTAGCATACTTTGCATTGTTGATTGCTACCCTCCTCAGTCAATGCCAGGGCAATTGCCTTTGTTTCCGGGGGCACAAAAAGGTCAAATGCCTCCTCAACAAGGTCAAATGCCTCCTCAACAAGGTCAAATGCAGCATCAACAAGGTCAAATGCCTCCTCAACAAGGTCAAATGCCCCCTCAGCACGGCCAAATGCCACCTCAACCAGGTCGAATGCCACAACAACACGGTCAGATGCCACCGCAACACGGTCAGATGCCACCACAACAAGGTCAGATGCCACCACAACAAGGTCAGATGCCACCACAACAAGGTCAGATGCCACCACAACAAGGTCAGATGCCACCCCAACACGGTCAGATGCCCCCTAACGGATATGATCAAGGGAAATTCAATCCAGGGATGATCCCAGGTCAAGAAGGACCCGATCAAGATTTTCTTCCGTCATCTAATTTCGATCTAACACCAGTAATTTTTCAACAACATCACTACTTACTCTAATTGCATATTTTTATGCGTGTAAATGTATACATCTAAGCTAAACTTTATTTATTTATATTCTAAAGGAAGAAGAAACTCTAGTGGAACAAATAATAGATCAGCTAGGCGCAGACATTGAAAATTCTGTGGTGGAAATGGTGGAAGAAGATTCTGCCAAAGCAGAGGAAATAGATCAAGCACAAGAGGACCTTGGTATTCATCATTCTAGAAGAAATCCAAGTAATGGATCAGCAACCGTTTTCATCTCTGGCTATGTCACTGGTGGACTGACAGCAGTGGCTTTTATTGCTCTCAACAATTTTGCTTCTTTTTTTCATTTTCATTCACATAAATTATTTTAAGAAATACCACTTACTATTAAGAATGGAGGCTCTCTGTAATTAATGCATCGTCCTAGCTGAAATAAAATGTAATTAAGAATATAATATCCCTATCCCCACATTCGCACTTCACAGAGGAACTAACGACGTCGAACTAAATTGCATCCTGTCTGTTTCTGACCTGACCTGACTCCTGACTGTGTGACCGAATTACCTATTTTTCATATTGGTGTTTGTTTTTAACGTTTACATGGAAATTAAACTGACCGTGAGTTTAATTTGCTAAAATCATGCCGGATTCTGAATCAGAAAGAATTCCACTCCACACATCTATAAAGTTTTCCCCCGATTGTACTACTTGTTCTACTCCTATGCACTTATTCAGATCAAGAACAAAGCACCCTTTCTATTCTATCCTCTTTAATACCTTTACGTGATAGAAACTTTGAGTCTCATTTAAACCCCCAAACAAAATGTGTGTCATTAAAACGTTGTTGGCAATCGTGTTTGTGGGAAATGCCTTCGCTGCTAGACCTCCTGGAACCTCTTCTGAGTTTGATAATTCAAATGTTCAACAGAGAGGTTCGGGAAAAGTAGTCAAAAGCGAACTCCTTTCTGATCTTATCACAGGCCCAGTGTACGTTCGAGAAGGAGATGACATGCCATTCGGATTTGGAAATATTGGAATATTAGAATCAAAGCTCTCTCCAGTGAAATATTTTAGAGAAATTCTAAGATTTATAATATTTAGAATAATAATAAGTTTGTATCATTTCCTTGTCTTGACTTTTCTCAGGAGCAACAAGAGCGTGTACTAGAAGGGATCAACGAACGAATCCCCCAGATTGCCGATAACATTTTCTCCCGCTTGGAGAATAATGAAGCTAGATCAAAACTAAAACACCGACGTAAAGTCAGGACCCTCAAACGACGAAGTCGTTCTCAACAAGAAGGCGCTTTCGAAGGTTATTCCCAAGACGAAGTCCTTGGTACAAATCAGAATAATCAAAATCCGCAAATCTCTGCTGAGGATGAAAATCCAGACGTTTTACCTGTTTCTTCTACCCCGTCTCTTCCCTTTGGAAAACTTCCAGGCTTCTTAGGTTTATTGGCAATTGTCCACAATGTCTTGGAAATGCAATAGGTAGATAAAAAATAGCTTTATTTCCTCAAAAGTCAACTTGATTTAAAAATATATATTATGTAGAAGAGCAATGTAAATGTTTGAAAATCCACATATTATTTTTATTCGATCACTGTGATCACTTTAATTTGTGAAAATAAAAGTCTATAAGCGAGATTTTTAATACACATAGGCGCAGTTTGTTGAATCGAATACTCATTCATATTATCTTAAATCTGTTAATCTAATCTCTAATCTGTCAAAGTTAAAGTTGAAGTTAAGCGAAAGCTATAATAACGATACGATCCCTATAACCAACTTCAATGTACACTTTATACTAAAATGAGTCGTCCTCGTTCTCACGTGTGTAAGAGTTTTATTTAAAATGTGTATTCCAAACTTATCGAGTGCCTAGTATAGTGCGTGGCAACTTTTGTGTATCCTTCCAAAGCTACGAGTGAAAGCATGCAGCTAATTTTAGTAGCTCCTTACAGAATGCTTAATAGAGTTGTCAACTATTCACTGACAACTTTTTTTCTCACAATCTTCAATACTTTACCCTAGTTTTTTTTGTCGGCCACTGCCTTTTTTTTCTTCATCCATGCCTGCTGCACTCCACAGATCATTGAGTCCACGAGTCCACACACTAGCTGTAATCTGGAAAATCTGTATCTTTGGATCATTGAGTCCATATTCCACCGTATTCATTCGATAAATTCGTTCATGAACACTTTTCACGCTAGCAAAGTAAAGTTGACCCGACCTGAACTCCCAGAATATTAGCCAGTAACGAATGTAGAAAAGAATTATTATGTATGCATTTTTATTTTTACTGTCCAGACATATTTTTGTATTACACTGCTACTTTGAGTTATGTGAGTTGTGAAGTTATTACATGCGTAAACTATATGCCATAATTTCTTCGGATAACTTTCAACTCTCACACAGGTCAGTGTAGTAGTTACATTTTGTTTATTTTTCGCTCACCAGGAAGGTAACTGCGATTTTCAACAGTTTAACAGTGAATGAATATTGTTAAAGAAGACATAAGAAAGAGTATTTGTATTTTATAAAATATATATTTCAACAATTTAAATCAATCCCAGAAGTCGTTTGGATTTGTGTCCAACATACAAACAAATATCAACATTCATCCCTTATCTCTCGGGACATTTTGCAATTAGGTGATAGATGAGCGACTTGATTCAGATGGATACATTTAACAAATGACTCGCAAAACATCAATCCTGTGCCGTTTATACAGCCAGACCCAACCCAACTTTGTCTGAGTAGTTTGTAGTTGGTGTTGTGAGAGTTACATTTTCGCAGGATGCAAACTGGAAAGTGGCAATTGAATGATTTCTAAGTGATATACGCATAGTCATTTCGTTATCCATGTATATAGCACGTTGACATTAACGTTAGTATAGTGTTGAAATTGAAAGGGATTTATGACATTTGGAGATATGATTGATGGTGCATGCAAACCTCATATTACAAATTTTGAAGAAAAAAATGCATACGAGCATAATAGGTTATTATTGTGTGGATCATTATTAAGCTGGATAACGAAAATATTTTGCCCTTTCACTTTCAGAGTATCACGCTTTTTCGGCTTTACAGCGTAAAGTTTATTTGCTCACAGTCAACATATTGCATGTGACCAGTAAATAAGTGCTTTCAGATCGCCGTAACAATTCACTTGATATGACCAACGACGATAGAAAAGTGGGCAGTTGATTATTCACAAAAGAGACTGTAACACTGACAGGTGTACACAGTAGAGAATATGTTTACGGAGTCATGAAGTAAGGTGAGTTGTCCAGAAGATTAGATACATATATGTGTGTGCTTCTATTATTATGTGCCTTATTTTCACAAGTGCATATATATCAAACCATCATTAAAATTTGTCTTTTTGACCATAGACAGTCACACTAGTAGCCAGCCGAGTTGAAGGTTATTACATAAAGCTTCACAAAATCACAAGCTTCGGTTCCGTGCATCATAGTCATATGCTCATTTTGTTGTCGTGTAACTTTTTCAAGAGATGGAGAGCCCAAAAATTGTTACTTAACTTACTATATAAATGCAGGGGAAAAGCAGTTTTAAAGTAAAACCCGAGTTAGCCTGCCACAATTTTATCCTCTGTTCCGGTATTCCATAATTGCACAAGAGAAACATGATTGTAGAAGTGGCTTTGTTTCTTCTTGTTGTGGCGCTGTGCTTCCGGTTAATGACCAATTCCAAGCCACCGAATTTTCCTCCAGGTTTGAATTAAAAAGCATCATTGAAATAACTCCATTGGAGTGGAATGTAATAAATGCTGTCATATTTTGTTGTAGGGCCAAATGGACTGCCGATTGTGGGCAATCTTCATCAGCTTGGAAGTGAGCCGCATAAAACGTTCATGAAGCTGAAAGAGAAATACGGGGATATGTTTTCGCTCAAGTTTGCGAGTTACAAGTGAGTGGGAAAATGTCCAAGAATTTGGTTTACTGACAAATTCGTATAATTTTTGCAATTTATTATCATATATATGTGTGTCTACTTTCTAGCGTGATTATCCTTAACAATTATAAAGATATCAAAGACGCCTTTGCTGAAAGTGCATTTAGCGGACGAGCAAACTTCAAACCTTTACTTGACCGAAGTGGAGGCATCCCTAGAGGCTTAATCTTTAATGTAGAACGTAGTTGGACTGAGCAGCGTCGTTTTGCCCTAAAATCTCTAAGGGACTTTGGTTTCGGGAAAAAGTCCATTGAGAGCATTGTCCACGATGAAATTAACGAATTAATAGATACGTTCAAAAAGGATGTGGGAAAGCCAATGCAAACTCAAAATAAGTTTAATGCTGCAGTACTCAATGCTCTGTGGTTTATGGTCACTGGTCAGAGATACTCGCACGATGATCCAGTTCTCAAAGATTTGATTACAAGACTCACTTCGTAAGTTGAATCTTCATAGCATTAACAAAAGCTGAAAATACCTTAATTATACTGTAATTGAATGAACTAGGTCTGTAACTCAGAGTAGAGCAGCTTCTGCTATTCTCTTCTTCCCATGGCTATACGTCCTTCGCAATAAGCTTACTTTTCTTTTCTCGTATGCAAAGGAGAGAAAAGAAACTATTAGTAAAAATTTGAATTTTGTCAATTCTGCTGTGAAGGAGCATCAAAGAACTTTTCAAAAGGATGCCGCACCCCGAGACTTTATTGATGTGTACTTGCAAGAAATGGACAAATCTTCAGATAGCTCGTCAAGTTTTTATAAAGAAGAAGGATGTAAGTGAACGCATATTTTGTACTAATACTACTAATATATTCTCCCATACTAATCTCCAATTAAAGTATAAAATTGAAAACTACAATATACAATCATTTTTATATTTCTCCAGTGAAGAATTTGACTGTTACTTTGTTGGATTTGTTTGTTGCTGGAGCTGTAACTTAATTTGTTATTTTTTTAAAACGAACAAACTTGGGAAAAATATGAAAGTAGTTAACATCTGAATTATCCTTATTTTTCCAGGAAACAACCTCGACTACCCTCTCGTGGGAATTTCTTCTTTTGGCAATGCATCCCGACAAGCAAGAGAAGCTCCACCAGGAAATTAAAAGCGTGATTGGCTTGTCTAGGCTGCCATCATTGAATGATCGACCAATGTGGGTTTTTTGCGATTGCGAAATTGTTTATGGAATTTCTTTTAGTATTGAAGTAAAAATAGTAATGTGTGTATTTGTATTGCTTTTTAGGATGCCCTACACCGAAGCAGTTATTAATGAAGTAATGCGATTCAGTTCCATGGTGCCTCTTGCTGTTTTCCACAGCGCTTTGGAAGACATCTCATTCAAAACTTATGATATTCCAAAGGGAACTCTCGTCATTCCCAATTTGTACGCCGCCATGCACGACCCAAAAGTGTGGGGCGACCCTGAAGTTTTCCGTCCTGAACGATTTTTATCAGAGGATGGGAAAACCCTAATCAAACAAGAAGCGTATTTACCATTCTCCACTGGTAAACGAATCTGTCTAGGAATGACCCTTGCTCAGGATGAGCTCTTTTTGTTTACCTCGAGTCTCTTCCAAAGATTCCAAGTTGGTCCGGACCCAAATGGGGGCAAGCTGTGTGTAGATTATTACACTGCTAGTGTACTTGTTCCAAAACCCCAAAATTTAGTATTGATTGATAGAATCGAGTGAATTCAATGAATATTTAATGTTGAGTAATAAAAAAGAATGTTCAAACCTTTGAATTCATCCAACTTTTTGTCGATTAACTTCATTGAAGGATTTACAGTATTTCATTACAAAAGATCAAAGCTCATATCTGATATCGTACATATTAAAATTAAGTGTTTATAGTAAGTTATTCACAAAAATTATGGCCGATTCAAGAACGAAACACAATTAACATTAGGAAATCATTGTTTATAAGTAATTTCTTCAATAAATATTTTCTCAAGCGGTATTATGCAATATAAATCTGAGGCAGACAATTATTGTCCGATTCTTTGTTCTCATTGAGTTCGAATGGAATATTTAAGTGGCCCATATTTATCATCTCAAAAATCCTCTTAGGCAGTCATAACAATAAGCATATTGTTGATTCTCTTAATTTTAATCAGAATCACTCCTATAAAAAATGATTTTCGAAGCTAGTATCATAATAATCACCATTTGTCTTCTGTTATACGCATTGCAAAGGAAAAATGAAAGTTTCTCTAATTTTCCAAAAGGTAAATCAATTTGAAGAACTTAAGCCCTTGTATTAGTTATTAGGGAAGCTCGGTGTTATAGTATCCTGATACTTTTAGATAAATCAGAAATTATGTTAAT
>JAHZNA010002022.1:0-12963 GCA_027743935.1 Sinodicranocentrus sp. ZH6
CCCCCCCCCCCATTGACTGGATAGGTCTTAAGACTCTGATTGTATGGCTTCCAACGACAGATTAAAATCATAAAGTATTTGCGTAGCCTAATATGTATATATGAAGCCAAGCACTTTTACCATGTAACAGATAAGTTGTTTGATAACTAATGCGATGCCGTTGAGTACATGTGCCGGAAATTCAAATGAATTTAAAAGAATGGTCGTTATGAATGTAGAACTTATACAACTCAGGTACTCATGCAACTCATTGAAAATACAGAACGTAACAGGAGTGAAACCTTTACTTTTCATGTTTTCTCAGTACATATATTGTTTAACTAGGTAAATAAGATTTTATCAAACGACTAAAATAAGTTTTTGCCATATACTGGTTTATTTTTTTCATGGTAAAGTATACGTATGATGGAAGGGTTTACATACTTCTAACTAACAAACTTAGGTTCGTTTCATTAAATACGTTGTTAAAATCTGACTTGTCACTTGTGGAACTGGATATTATGTTTAATTTTTTTCTTCTAATAATATCGTCATGTTATTATGTGCTTATGTTGTTTTCCGTCAGATTTATTCGAAAATCGAGTGGAAATTTGTAAAACTATTTGTGTAGCCGAAGTTTCTATTTTATCCTGATTTAAGTGTCCATAAATCCTACTCACTTAATTTCGAAATTGAAGTGAAAGCAAAGGAATGCTCTTCAAGACATGAGAACCTCACTTACACAAGTTATGATTTTTATCTTAGGAAGCACTTTGCAAAATATTCATTGCTAACATTCTCTCAGATCTACACTTTTACTGTGAAATCCAAATAATGAACATTTTACAATTCATCAAATATATAACAATTTCAAATGAAAATTTACTATTGTCATTGTACTACGACGAAACCGTTGTCGGGTTAAATTGCTCAAGCCTAGCATTCCGGAATGAGGTAACACGTGATTTACAGTGGAAACTTTGTTAACTCTTAAATTTTTATTACAAGATGAAGTTTATTTGCTACCAGCGCAGTACTTGATAACAGCCAAACCGAAAGAAAGCCAATATACATAAAGTTGGACGAGGAGACAGTTTTTTGGAGGAATGAAGAAACCAAGTAGTGAGAAAATATGAGTCACTCAGCCGTCACGTTTTAAAGCTTCATTAAGACTCGACTACCTTTGGCAATATGGTGGCAAACAAAAACCTATTCAACAACAGCACCTTTATCCTTTCTCCTGATTCTAGCTGGAGCAGAGTTTGTTTCAACATTTACGAGAAAACTATTCCCTCCTAAGAAAAATAAATAGAGTGAAAGGAGGAAAACTGCAGTTCACAGATCCTTAGCCGTTTAAAAGTTTTTAAAAAACTTCCAAAGAAATATGGTATACAGACAGACACAATACCACGTGTTCATTTGAATACCTTAATAACAGCGGGCCGAAAAGTTTTCCATTTTCCTCAACATCTAGTCTTAAGTACAACTTTATCCTCGTAACTTGCAAAATACAGGGTTGACTGGTAAACGAGGTAAAGTATCAACATAACCGGATTTAAGATCAGTTTGAATGAGTTGCATAATAACTTTTTAGCTAGAAGGAAAAAAGGGAAAAATTGGCTTCTGTGTGGACCAAAGCCGAGCAAACAGTTTGAAACTAACACCGGTGAATAACATGACACAGCATAAATAGCTAAAAAGTTTCCCTTTTATTTCCTCTTCCTCAAGATATATACGAACTACCACTCTCCAGGATTCATTTCTCTTGCTCTGCTTTTTCCATAAAGTTTTGTGCGTAGTGGAATAGAGGAGAAAAGTTCCAATATTGGAATGATTTCCTCTGACTCAGCAAGCCATTCAGTGTCTTCACTGGCTGCTTAACAAGTGGGCCCTTGCCTTGTACTTTATGTCATCGTTTTAATCATTCAAAATGGAAAAGTGGTATAAACTTGTGTTCCTAAACCAAATTCGATATGTCTATGATGTTCTGCAGAGTCGCAGAAATGGAATTAAATATCCGGGAATAAAATAAATACGTAATAAACGTGAATCTACGGGGAAATGTGGTGTGGATCTTTTGTGGAGATGGGGTAATACGAGTTTGGTTATTTGAACATCATATCAGCACAAAATGCCTAAATATAAGTACCTCCTTCGCAGATCGCTCTGCATTAGAAAAGGTTTAACTGAAAATTAATTTAAGAACAGAACAAGTATTTTTGTTCAAGTCCTTCAGGGGAAAATTGCTTATTGCTACATTTACACAATAGTTAATTTGGGAGTGTTGCGTTTTGCGTTCAAATGATCAAAACTTTCAGATAAGATGCGTGGTATATTTATAGCTGAAAATATGAATTGAACATAGAGGAAAAATAATACTTTTGTACGAATATATCTGCTTACCTTGAAGATTCTCTTCGTAAACTATTTTTGGTTCGAGGGAGAATCAAGAATAAAATGATGTATTGATCTTGCGATAGGTCTTCCTCGCCCAAGATCGGTTTACATATTTGAACTGCCTTGATCTGAAGTCATTAAAGGGTTGAAAAACAGCACCAAACAGCTTTGCGATTCGTTGTGGTGTGGAACTCAGTTTGTGTATTTATTTTCAGTCAGCTTTCACTACACAAATCTCGGTAGCAAACCGAAACCGTTCTTGACAGACTATTTGACAGATTCACAAAACGCAAAATAGTCAGTGTTTTATTTGGCATAGGTTTGTTCACGGTGCACGACAAGCTTCACTTCAAGCACGAAGGGAAATCAAGTACAAACAATTTCGTTTTGGGTATTAAAACCTTCGAGATGTACACTTTTAGATGTATCAGTCAGCTCAATACCAACTAGTGCAGTTAAAGTCGATGCTTGTAGCCCAGTAAATTTTTCTCAGTGTAATTTTTAAGTTTTAAAGTTTTAACCAACTTGGTATTAGAGAAATGGAGAACCATGCAGCACTACACAAATCAAATCTTAACGTTGTTCCCTTATCGTCCCCTAGTAGATCTAAACTTAAAGATTGGGTAGGAAGCGATAGAAAGTGCAGCACTGTCAACTTTACTTAGAATGCATCTTTAATGTTTATCTATAAACTATGAAAATCTTGTGATCGTGTGTACAGGTTTTTTTTGCCTTTTTCTGAACCAAAAATGTACTTTGTTTTCTTAAAATATTTAACTGTAATTACATTACAAATCACCATTGGCACATTGCATTAGTGTTTTAATTTTCTCTCGCATGTGAAATTAGCTATATATATACGTACATGAAGTGTGTTTTGCGACAGTTTATTAGATAAGTTCAGAGTCAAGTTTTCTCACTTTTGTTTGTGACGGTTGACAGTTTTCAATTAAATCAACTTTTATACCAATTGAGTTCTTTTTATAGTTTATTTCTACATCCACTCTTCTAAAATTCCAACTACCCTCTCTCCAATAGTGAATTTAACTTCTTCGTATAATTACCGATGTATTGTTGACTGACCTTGGTTAATGAAGGCGAACCAAGTTGAGAGATCCTTCTACATAATTGTTCAAAACAACCTCTGCATTATTCCTCAACGCTCACATTCTCCTCAAAGTAATTTTTAATGGCTTGACATGACACGTAAAAAACATAACTAGGCAGAGACCAAAATTATACTTTTTAAAATTTCCTCAGCTGTGAACACAGTCACAAGAAAAGTATGAAAAAAGTAGGTTAGGTATATGAAGAAATGAATCGGTCGCATGTAGCTATACTTACTTACACAATGAGAATTTTCAATCCATACTAACAATGCGCTCGAAAGAAACAGCTTTCTCCAAAACCTTCGCAATCCTGAATTCCCTTATTTACTTTTAATTTTCCAGGTGAGCTCTTTACCTGATTGCAATTCACTGTGTATGTCGAGTGTCACAAGTAATCTCTCTTCTGGAGAGAGTATATGTACGTAAGTGCAACATGTATTGCGCTTAACATCACAGGATAATCCACTCTTGTGCATAAAGCCATCCCGGTTTTTACTCTCACTAAATTGTGCCCTCAATTAAAAGTAATGCACGAAAACGGGACTAATTGTTTACTTTAATCAAGAAAATTCCCAAAGTGTGTGCACCATGTGACGTAATGTGCTTTCACAAAGGTGGATGTGATTACCTTAACCGTAACTATTTTTTGAGAATCCCTGGATGACAAAGACACGGCAGATTGGAGGAAGGAAGTGATTAGCCTTGGTAAGTCATATGCTCGAATTCACACATGCCTCGTTTCCTTCATTCACCTATATGTAATAGGATGCCGGTGACGAATTTACTTAATTTTTGGTGAAGTCAGTTCTTTGTAATTATCTCAGTTATTTACGGTCGTGTGGCAAAAATAATGGGAGCAATTATCTCTGTGAGTATGTAGTAACACATTTGTAAAAGTGAATTCCCACCGGATATGTGTGAGCGGTATAAAGACAAAGGATACAATTCTGCACAGGAAATTATTATTGGGATATTAGGAAAACTGTAGTGACTAACACTAATCCACTAACCATCCAACCGCAAAGCGACAGATGAGCTCTGGGAGAGCAACTCCTTGCAAATATATTACATCTGGTAATGTTTGTGGTGAAGCTGTTTATCCTATCAGGTTCCATACATACATTATAACTAACTCCCTCTCAATTCCTCTTTTCTTCCTAGCGATGCAGATACAGTAAAGACTTTCACTTTACAAAAGACATTTGGGGAAAATTGTCGTCCTTGTCGTGCTTTATATTTAAGCTTTCAAGCATTCAAGCCCGATTTTGATGCACCCTAGAATCTTACTAGACTTTTCATTACTTCCCAATGCAAACCACGCAATTATATGTAGAGAAAAGGAACGCTAACGACAAGAAACTGTAGAGTGTGCTATTGAAGTAATCATCTTAGCATTAACTAACAGTTACCTGCTATCCAGCTTTTCTCAGTTTGGAAAACGGGTTTCTCCCCAGTCATTTGGTAACTCCAGTTAAATAATAATACAATATTATTCTCATTGCACATGTGTAGCGAACAAAGCGAGAAAGTGCAATTTAATAAGAGTTCTTATGTGCGCATTATTATTGCCTTGAGACAAAACTAAACTACTTACGCAGATACCACACTTCTCATACTCCCTCCATTTAGCGTCTCGTGCTACACATTATTTCAAATAGTATGGTATCTAAAGCAGGTTATTACCACCTTTAGAGCTGTTATAACAGTAGGAACATGCTATAACAAACACGCATTAGAAACAGGGATAATGTTAGCTTGAGTTGAGAGTGAGTAATCTCCCTACTTCACGGTGGAAAGTAGTATGGAGTACATAGGGACATGGTATTACAAGTTCGTAAGTAGGTACTCTAGGATAGAATTGGAAACAGGGAAAAATACAGTGTTGTTGATGTTAGGTAAAAGGCTTTACAAATTACAGTTAGATTTGGCTCAACGAGCTGTAAATCTCTTTGAATGACATGCTAAATTACAGTACACATTTAACTTTTCAGTGTAATTTCACCTTGCTTGTAATACAATACTCGAAGTTTATGCATAAAGCATAATATATATTGCCTCTACATAGTTTTAACTTGTCTTACTTATTCAAAAAAAGGTTGCCTTCAAGGAATACTTGCATGTAATCTTTTCTTTGTTCGACTTTGCTTGTTTACACTTTTGTAGTCCTTTTGCTTTCATATCGTCGCATACTTTTCTTATAAACCTTCCATTTTTCCTCTGGATATGAGAAAAATACATGTTTTCTTGCAATCACGACTTCAATATGTTATTAACGTATGAAATGCTATGAATATTTATGCATTATTAATAGCAGCATCATAAATCAAATTGGAAGATAAGAGTTTACAGAGCAAATGAAAGATAATTACGAAAAATGTTTCAGAAAGGTGTTAACAGATTTCAGTAATGTAAATTACTCCCTCCCTCTATGAGCGTTTGAGCGATATATTTTCATGTGAGACTCGACTTCCAGATAATCAAAGCAAAGCAAATGATGAATTTGATATCAAAGGACACACATGACCCTTGCAATACCACCATGTGAGGATATTATTAAAGAGAAATAAAATCTCATTATACCACGCTGGAGCCGGTCAGATAGCTAAGCATGCTCAAAGCACGAAAACTTAAAACATCTTAAAACAAACTACAAACCGAAAAGAAAGAAATCTTAGAGTTTGTCTTTTGTCTATCGTTTATTACAAGAAAAAGTTTGAAGTTATTACCTTTGCAGGACGCCTGTCCTCTCTGCTTTAGTAAATATCTGTTGTAATGTGATGAAACGAAGAAATGGTTTTATATTACAAAAAGAATTCTGTAAAACGAGGATGACGGTGATTGCGAAGTCTACTTCCTTTCTGGTTCAAAATGCAGCAAGGTGTCTTTGGATTGTGGTTTGAGATTCCACATTTAAAATTGCGGTAGATTGTCACGTTTCGCATAGAACACAAGAGTAAATTTATATAAAGTCGTTCTTTCACAAGTAGTTCTCCTCGTAGCTATTCTGCTTAACCGATTATGTTTATCTGTCAAGTCTTCTATAGCAAGTTTTCAACTCGTCTGTCTGCAGTCACTAGACATACTTCAGTTCAGATAAATGTATGCAGAATAACCGCACAAATTGAATAACCGTTTCACTTGAATTTTACAACGATGGTCTTACGCTGCTGTCCTAAGAACCCTTCCCGGTTTTTATGAGAAGCTAAAAAATGTAGATTTCTGGCAAACTACTCCCACGCATATAGAAGAGGTGCAAAGTATGCACTACTTTATAAAATACTAAACCGAGTCTTATTTACTTACTACGTTGGAAAAGGAAAACTTATGCCAAAATTTCAAGTAGTTGTTCCGTCGTTACACGTTGAATCTTGTGCAAAGAGACCCTTAAGAATTGCAATGTTCATTGGAACGAAGAAAAATTGGCAGGTAATAAGACGAAATGTTTTCCACTGCTAATCTTTCATTTGAATTACAATCAGTTAATGCGCTTACTAAGCAAAAGTTGTCATTCTAGTTATAAAATTCCAGAAATGTGTTTTTCCGTGGTAAATTCTCTAACAAAAATTACGATACTTTCCCTCCACCTACTTAGAGTAAGTTGATACTCAGAGTAATTTACCTACTTAGAATACAGATTCATCATCTTATTTTAATGAACAACTAGTATCTGTCAGTTATTAAAGTCAAATCCACTAGAAAAATCAATCTGTTTTCACATCCGAATAACTATATCAATAACTTTTCTCACTTATAGTTTGCCTTTAATGTCTAAAGAAATCTGCACATATAGTGGGATGATGAATGATGATGACAAACAGCAATTAGCAGTTTGCTCGTTTTCTCTCACCCACTTTCACTTGAGCTCTTTTCAACGGACGAGAGATCTTAAGTGAATTTCATTACTTCATTGACTCAATTCCTCTCTATCCACTCAATTTCAATCAAGAAAATCTTCAGTTAAATTTCTTCCCGAATTATTGTTTGTTGACGTCAAAAGGATTGAGAGTGAATGCAAAAGCTAAGATGAGCGTGAGCATACTCAATTAATTGGAATAAGACGAAGAGGTTGTGCTGAAGATGTTGGCAATAATGAGAACTCCTTCTAGGTGAAATGCTTGTTCAACAACTTTACTCTAAAGTCAAGAGTTAAAACACCCGTGATAAAATATGTACGATCAAGTTGTGCATATATCTATCTATCAGTTTAGAAGGTAAATCGAAGTGGTTAAGTTACTTCTCTTTCTTCTTACTTCAGGCAGGCATTAGCCCACTATTTCTTCCAATTAATTTGGTGTCATAAAGTTCAAACTTATCTTTTCCTCGAAATTATTTCTTTTGAAAGTCTGGGGATATTTTTGTTTGCATCCCAGGAAGACGTACATAGACTAATATAAGATTATATTACGGCCACAAACCTTTTAGGTGATCTGTTCCACAATCCCCCAACTCAATCCTCCTCACATTCACACACAAAAATACAGACCAGGTCTGTCACCTTACAATCCAAATTACAATGAAAACACTTTCCTCAAAAAGATTCTGTTTATATACGGGTAGTTCGTTACATTACATACCAATCCAAATTAGACTTCATTTATTATGCATCCTAGTGCAAAAATAAAATTGAGATCAGAGTGTGAAAAATTATGAATCTTCTTTTCCCTGGTTTTATGCCGTGTGAAATGTGTGTAAATTGGAGCTCACAACGATCTGCAAATCTTTCCTCTTGTAGACTTCAGCTTCGCTTGCTCTTTACACTTCGTCAGCCGACCAAGCACTGTCCGTGGATGGGGAAGTTGCGACTGGGTAAAGCAGAACACGAAAAGGAAACTACCAGGAAAGGAAGTACAGGCGTACCGACCGAATTTCATACCGCTGCAACCTGCAACTATGCTTTGAGTGCAGAAGTGGCAATGTTAACAAATCCGCTCTTCTTCACTTCAAATTCAAACCTCCGATGTACGTGACAATAACAATATTTGTAGCCGTCTTTATATAATGTATGCATATCTACTTATTTTCTCGTTTCGTTTTGTGAATCCTAAGTTCTGAATAAAATCACAAGTTACTCCTGGTAATGCATGTTCCGCATGTCATGTCTACCAAAAAACCAATTAGAACATTTACATACACTTAGCTTTGTATGCAGTTGTTTTAACAGATATAACTAGCCACAACGCTTAAATTGTAAGCGCCTTGGACTACTTGTGAGACTTGCATAAGACAACATCACGAGTGTGTTCATTATTACTAATCTAGCCAGTTGTTTTCATTGTATATGCAAGTATCAAGCGGAAGAAGTAGCTACAGACTTATTTTATTGTCAATCAGTGTCGTGAAGAATAAATATGAGTGGTAGTTTTTTTGGGGGATTTCGAAATGAAAATCATCAAAGGAGAAAACAAGAGAAAGGGAAACACAGTAGCTGTTCCATGAGAATACCCTTTTTCTAATACCTAAATAATTGGTATAATCAAATAAAAAACGTTTAACCAATTTTTATCAACTTAATTCAAAGCTTTGTAACCACTAAACTGCTTCAGAACAAGATAAACTGAATGTGTAGAGGCAGATGGAAGTGTCCAGTCCAACAATATCGTAATTGGTGTATATGCTAATAACGGACTCTGAGCAAATTAAATTACGGGCGTATCTATTTCGTCGTAAACCATGATTTGCGTCTAAGTGTTCCTACCCCATGTAGTTTTCTTTGTCACCTTTAATTACCAACTGTAATATGTCTAATCCCTCCCCCACATCTAGCCAAGTGCTGCACAGTTCTCCGCTTCTTCTCACTATACCTATGTACATTACTCTACACTAACTAAAGATTCCATTGTCTCTAGAATCACGGTATTTTCTTTTTCTACGTCCCCACGACTGTTGCTGAATGTCTGCTTTAATACTTCTCTACTCTGAATCACATCATATTAGCTGGTTACGTGATATGCTTATTCATTGTCACCCGCTGCCGTTACAGTTACAAACATGACATAAATGCAATCCTGAAATGAATGGCATTATACCTTAATTGCTTTAAGCTTGAGAAAAACAGTATTTTTCTAATCTTCAGAGAACAAGATGAAATCATTTGTTAGTTGCAGTAGCTAAAGCGTGTCTGATAGTGAGTCTGAGGTTGAGATATACAAACTTTTACCTATGCAATGAAATATCCAGGCCCAGGCTTATTTTACAAGTGTTGTGTCTTGTGTGTTCCCAAATCCATCTTATCAATCAGTGTATCAGCTAGTGTCTTAGTATCTTCTTGGCCTTCACTCTAAAGCTCACCAAAGCAATGCTGCGGCTGTGGTTAATGTCATATCATCAATAGTTTGAAATGAAGAGAAATTCGAAATCGAATATGTGATTATCATTATAGTTTTTTCCACTTTGGATGACAATTTGTCTCTAGAATTCGCCGCGATACTGGAAGGCAACGATGCAAATTACTACAAAATTTTCCGCAATTTTGCATGAAGATTCGATAATATATAACGGTTCATATTGATGCTAACAATTTCGTGATTGCGTTTGTGAGTGAGTGAGTGTGAATTATTGTTACCGAAAATGACTAACTATATAGACCTTCTTTGGCGTTTATTGATGCAAGTTTGTGAGTAGCATGCAGTAAACACATAAGAGGTCAAATCTCGATTATCACATATATACGTTACGTTCTTTATATATCTCAGTCTGATTCTCATATTTACAATTATAATTATAATCGATGGTAGAATTTTTCATGAAACAGACAATCATTTCTAATTATGTACAATATAAAGAAGTTTTACTTTCAAAAAACTTTACTTTTTTGAAAATATGTAGTTTGTACCTGTACCTGTACGTTTACAATCAAAGCTACAACTGTGTAGGATAAGAATATGGAAAACTAAGTTTCTTCCAACGGCTTTGGCTTCGAAAACGACGTTTGAATGGCTTTGATTTGAAAATGAAGCGAACGCGGTAGGTTTGGTCTGGTCTAGTTTCTATTTTATTGCATAATATGCATTAACCGATTAATTGTCAGTCAGTGTCTTCCTAATTGACATCGACCACACGATATCGTTTGAAACACTAAATTTTCTTTTGTTCGGGTTTTGTTTTAGATGACTTTCGCTTCAACATTTTCACAGTATCCTTCGCAAAACAGTACCAAACTGCTGAGGAAACCGTTGTCAGTGCTGTGGCATACCTACAATGAAACGAAGGCAATCAATTAGTAAAATCCGATGATATTTGATGCCTAAAATACGAATGAAGTACTCGTTCAAGTTCATAATATGTTTTCGGTAGATTGTCATTGTGCAGTCAATGTGTACCACAATTAAGAAGGTTCATTTTATTGAAAACAACATGATTTTTTGTGGAAAAAGTGGAGACTGTCTGTCTGTCTGCTTTTTGTCTGCGTGCAATTTATGATGCGGTAACTTTTTGTACAATCAGAGGAGTTATTTTAAAATTCCACATTATTTGAGGATCGTATTTTTAACTCTGCCGAGACAGTAAAAATCAATTAACTGTACCATAGTTTAATAATACGTAAGCCTTACCATAACACCTGAAGGTATGGGTGTAAATCGAATGAAGAAAGAACTGTTGAAGCGAGCGTTGTTCCAATAAGAACAATTTGCAATCCAGTATTTAGTTTAGATATAAAGGCAGGAGCTAATTGAGCCGTCGGGATAGTCACGTTAAAATATCTCGATAAAGTTATCTGAAATACAGAAAACAAAATTTTACTTAAATTTGCGCAAACAGATTGTATTGTTCGTGAACATGTTTTTCTGATACTGATATACGGATGGGTATAAAAGTTTCGTCGTATGCATTTAATAGTAATTATATTGGGTGCAAATTATGGCGTGTGCATGTAGTCTTTGTAGAAAAAATACTTCGAAAAAGTCCACCACGCTATGTGCTAATTTACAATTGAGTAAGTTTTTTCAGTACATTTGTACCTGTGTAAAAACATGCAACCATTTCCGAAAACAAGAACTTTATTCCCATATATACCAATCTTAATCCTATTATTTTTTTCCATTCCCTGAGATAAAGGCTGCCCGCAAAAAAGGGAGTTTGTCAGGATCACAGAAAACATAAGAGCAAATCATCCAATGCATTTGTATACTTTTTAGCTCTTTTGGATAGTATTTTTATCGTTTCCCATGTATTTGTTTAATTAATAATCAAATATGTAATGAAATATCTTAGTGTGTCATATATTACTTACCGGTGGGTCTAATGATTGGTAACGAATGTAGAACCCCGCAGCTATCAAAATAACATCTCTACCAACAATGAGGGCTGTCAGTGGAACTATTAACAAATTTTTCAAAAAAATATCTATCTTTATAAAAACCTTGGATTTCGGGGAGCACGTCCGAGGTTTTCCTGCATGAGTTTTTGTTAATCAACATTGTCTATACGAACGAAGCGGTATCCATGCCATTTATTTTACTTTACACGGGAAAGCCATAAGTCTCTTTCAATCAATGAGATAACAATAAATATAAATCTTATGAAACTTTCGGTTACACGGTAAAACTATATGACTTGAGTTATCTTTACTCAAATATCTGCGTGTCTTAAACCATTATTGAGCAGTAATAAAGCAGTAAACGTATGGCATTTTTGTTTCCATTAAACGGGTTAGGTCTCACAATCCCCCAAACACACTCTGTATGCAACGATAGGTTAGTTGTAGCACAAGGTACTTTTGGATGTTTTTGTCACAATTAATTTTTTTCGCTTAATTTTTGGAAACCGAATTATAGTAATTACCTGGAATCATATCCACGTACGTCAATGAGAGAAATAGGGTCCCGACTAATATTTTATCTGCCATGGGGTCAAGGAAAGAACCCATCACTGTGGCCTGGCTTGGAAAGATTCGCGCAATCCATCCGTCAAGCTACAAGAAAAAATATTGTTCCAAAGAGTTGAATATGTTGTTACCAAAATAATTTTACTGAAAAACTTTTAAAGAGCGATACATGAATGTTCTTTAACTTACCAAATCAGTAACACCAGCTAAAGCTAGTAAACCAATTGCCGGGCAATATTGATTATGGACTATCATATGAGCTATAAATGGCGTCATTCCAATTCTTAGGGCACAAAGGGCGTTGGGTACTGTCAGTATATTTTCTTTCTATAAAATAAAATTATTTTATGCAGCATGGAAAAGAAAAGCGTAAACCAATGACGAAAATACTCCAAATGACTCCTTTCGGGCTATGGAATTTCGGTCAACCCATAAAATCAAACATGAAACGGAAACGACTCACCACACCGTATGTGTACCGGTGCGATTCCTCCCCCAGTCGCTCCTTTATTTCTTGAGTGCATTTGGTGACCTCTTTATGAATATCCTTGATAAGTTCACGTCCATTATTGATCCCCAATACATTTCTCGGGTACACCTGTAATTCAAAATATTGAATGAAATGTAACCAGTCGGAACGAAATGAATCTTAAT
>JAHZNA010002023.1:0-11006 GCA_027743935.1 Sinodicranocentrus sp. ZH6
ATTTTCGGGCACTTGGGGGGTGAAAATTGGCAAATTTTCCACCGGATTCGTTTTCCTCACATCGAAGTACCCCTGAGTACAAATTTTCAGCCAAATATCTTTTAGGTCGCCCTTCATCCGGATAGGTACAAAAGCTCTGCTTACAAGATATCATTATAACGTCGCATAAATTATTTAATTTACATCTTATCAGTGATTAGAATTATTTCATATAACGATGATTCTGCATCACTAACAAAAGTTGTTTATGGTTGAACCGTTCTGGGATCTACAGCACGTTTTGTTAGTATGCTAGGAACCGTATCTATTATGTACTATGCGTGATACTCTCATTAAAATTCTAAGTTGCGGAACCGTAAAGCTTAATTAAATATTTCCAAACAAATGCTGGAAATATGTAAAGCAAATCAAGGGCTGGAAAACAAGTAAATTGACTGCTTCAATTACACCAACAAACAAGCAAACGAAGCTAATTGTTAGATTTGTGGAAGTTCGCGACTTGAGTAGAACTTCAGTTCTTTGTTTATTTTGTCCCTCAGAACTAAAACTCAAACATAGCTTCTGCATGCCAATACTATGATAAGAATTGGAAACTTTATTACTGGCAATGAATCAAAAGTATTTATATTTTATTTGTCTGTTCATCAAATCTATTCTATCACAAATGAATAAGATGAGATATAAACTATAATGCTTTATTTAGATTAAATTCAACAGTACTCATTGCTGAGCTTGAGCTAATTGAAAGACATTTTTATTTCTCGAGTTTTTAGACAAAAGAAGAAAAGACGTACAGTTAGAATTAGAAACTCGTTGGTTTACAGAGAATATCGTGAATATCCTTCCTTTCCAACGGTGGCATAAGTATTTACATTCAGTTTCAGTCTATTGGAGTGTTTTAGTATCCAAAGATGTTCTTTAAGTTTTTGATAGAACGTCCTTTGTTCCTTTTCCATTCGACTTGCTGAGTTAATGTGATTTCAAGGTTTTGCCAATATAAACAGCACCACTGTAAATTACGGTAGTTTTTCTTATGTATTGTGAATTAAAAATGGTATTTTTTACCTGGGATGAAATCAAAATTACAATCAAGTTTGAATTGGGAAAGATTATCAAAGTTTTGTAGCCAGTGGACCAGTGTACGATAAAAAAATGTCACATTTTATCTTCTTTAGCAAACTCAATTAAGGTCTTTGTCAACGCTCCTAGTGATGGAGATGGTTCATGGTTCTTACTTTCATTCGATTAAATAAATGAGATTACTTCGTGCGGATGCCTAACATTAAAGCTATTTACGAATAACAAGTATTATTTACAACTTTCAGCACTTTGCCTTCTAAGGGAAAATATACAATACAACCAATAGAATACATACGTACGCGAATTGGAAAATGTATATGGATTGTCAATGTTTGCTTCGTCAAAAGCATATTATGAGGGAAGGAGGACGTGTCAACACTCAGCCAGCACGCATCATTTCATTCTAAACTACTTAAATTGTATTCAGTATTCTCCCTACTAAGAAATTGAGAAGACATGTTTTCCACTTGTATTGAGAAGAAAAAAAAGTTCACAAACTTTTGAAGGTTTGCCTTTTGAGCACGTTTTTGGGAATGATTGTACTGTACCCTTGTTTGGATTGGATGTAAAAACGGCTGGATGAGACATGTAGTATCTACTTTTCATAAAATTACATGACGTTTGTCATGGCGTAAGTTAAGTAAGAATAAGTTTTACATTGCGCATTGTGTATTTATTGTATTTACAGCACTATATAGTTGTGTGCACAATGCGGAATTTAGATGGAATATTCCATTGTGCTGAAGTTTTTATAAAAACTGGATAAGCCGATAGATGTACGCCACCTAACCTTCCATCAAAACATTTCGTTTCAATTAAATTTCTTTTAAACCGTAGCAAAACTGACAATAGTTATATATTATGTATATATAAGTAGTATGTGCATCTAGATATTGATGGAAGTGATGATGTATGAATGACCGGGCACCGGGCAGGATGTTCTATCCATTAAAGCAAGGAAAATATCGTAAGAATTTTCAAGAACTTACATTTAATAAATAAAATCAAGTTCAACGATTCAGAGTAGCTTGTGTTGTGCATATTTAACGACGAGACTAACACCATTTAAACTGTTAGCAGTTTTGAGCACTACTCCCAGTTAGCAGTTTCACCGTCCCCCCCCCTACTACTTCACTTTGATGTATCACATCACATGCTATTAAACGAAAACGAAAAACGAATTAAAAATTTGATACAACGTGATTCTTGATCCCAATTTGTTTATGTTCATGACTCGATAAAGTAAAGCTCACAAGATGTCGAGTGCAGAAAACAGAAGCAAAGATTTCCAACTCTGAGCTGAGATATGCTCTGGTTAACAGAGGAAGGGACGGGGTTTGGTAGCATTCTATATAGTTGTATTGCTGAAGCATAAGAAAAATAAAATGAGTTTTCTCTTCATGCATAAAATTGAAATTAAAACTACGCTCAAGCTCAAATGCTGCACTAAGTGTATGTTAATCAATAACACTAAAATAACCAATTAAATTAATGTTTTAATATTCTTTACCTTGTCTAAAACGTACATCTGTCTCAAAAGTTTCCTTTATCATTTGTCCAGATGAAAATGAAAGTTTTTCATTAAAAGCAGTAAAACATTATAATCAAATTGTCCTCTTTATTTTACCGTTCTAAACTCGACTTGTATACATTAATCCTGTTTTAGCTTGCGATTCTTTTATGGCTTATATGATTTCCTATACATTTTATGGAGTAGTCCAAGATCAAAGCTTAAGATATGACGATATGTTGTCGTTAGTTCTATTATCTCAAAAGCTAGTTCTTGCGTAGTTTCTCGAGTATTTCTCCATATTATATACTGGTTTTCACAGCTAAAATCCAGACACCTATGGACAGAAACAAGTGAAACTTTACATTAAGGTTGAATGAAACAGTAGTTTAGAACCATAAACCAAGTAATATAGAATGATCTAAAAAGTTGGTGTGCCAGAGGAAATCTGATAAAACAGAATAAAATAGTAGAAAATTGCTTGTGTCACTCAAGTAGCTTTCAGCTAAACTTTTAACCTTGCTCGTTTATAAGACGTCACACGCAGTCAACAATGAAATCAAGTAATAGGAAAAAGTTTTAGAATCATGAAAATTCTGAAAATAACTTACAAACACAGTTGAAATATTCGCACGATAAATGACACATTGGAAATTGGAATGCATGTCTTTTTAGCTGTGACATATAAATCGAATTAAGCGTGGTTGTATGTGTCTCACAAGGAAAGGATTTCGTCTTAAAGGCCTTCATTGTGCTGCCTTTGTTAGCTTTATTTTTGGATGCAATAAATAACTCGTAAATTTTTCCTCTTATTTCAATAAAAGTTTCAAAATAAATAAATATACGTATGTGTTTTACATAAAACGATTCAGACTTCAGACGACTCGTAATCTACGCTGCTAAATTGGCTAGAGTTGATAATGTACCTTCGCTTCTATATCACGTTTACGTTCTCGAAACGAAATAAGCCTTTAGGTGAGTAAACAATTTGACAATTTTTCTCTCGTTACATGTGTGCTTTTCAGCTCCAGACGCCGATGAATATGTTCCTAGTAAACTTATCTACAGCGGATTTTCTAACTGCTGCATTCGGCTCTCCCTTCCCACTTTTTGCATCCATCTTTGGCTACTGGCCATTCGGAGAAACTCTCTGTGTCATCTATGGCTTTGGAATGTCATTAGGAGGTAAGATATGCGTTTATGTGTTTTTCACAGAATATTCATATGACAGTTTTGGTGATCCTGTCACCACCAAGTTATCTTTTCTGCCGAAGGAAATTACGAATCAAAGCACCATCACACTGCTTTTGTTTGCCAGACCAGGTTTGTCAAACCGCGAAGAAGAGATGCCTCTATTCGAAACCTGGACGCGTTCGAAAATATCAAAATATAATACTTTGCTTTCGTTTTCACCATTGTAAACACTATGCAAGATTTAGACTGAATTTCCCTTTCATCCAATTCCAAAATCTCTTGATTGATTGATAGATAAACTTTATTGTTTTGCATGCTCAGATACAAACCTTAATATCCCTTACCTTTTGTTTTGATGTAAACAACACAAAGACTATATAAATAGATAGAAGGAGCGCAGAACTAATTTTTTTAAAGAATATTGAGTAGTTTAAAATTTTGAATTATATAAAGATGTAGATTTGTAAAAACACTACTTAAAAACAAGAAGCCATTTACAACAAATAAAGATTTGAACATTTTGACCGTTATAACGGCCAAACACTTAAATATTTTTAAAACCTACATACGCCAATCGACTTAACTTTTAATTAGCTTTTGAATGACATATTACACAACAGATGTTGTTATTTGAAATTTCGGGATCATTAATTATTACTGTTATAATAGTTCCACGGATTTGGCTCAAAATAAAGGTATCGAGATTCAGACCGATTTACAACGATTGGTGAAAACAGATTTTGGAAAAGTTGAACAGTATAGATTTTTGGAGTCATAGACGGGACAGACAGAGAGACAGACTGACACACGGAAACATGTTCATTTTATGAAGAGCTGCGCTCTTAAGTTTATAAGTATTAGGTTAGGGATTTCAGTTTTGCTCGGGTTTGAAGTGTTTGATATAGTGAAAGCCATGAAAGTATACATGTATTTATAATATAATATCGTCTGTGTAAGCTTGTACTTAAAAACATCAAAAGGAGAAAGAGAAATTCGCTTAAATACAGCTGGGTATCAGTCAGAACCACTAACCTACAAACAAATTATCCTTCAAATTCTCTGATCAGAACGCTTGTGCTACCATCATATTCTCAGTTCGAATTTTCGTAACGAACGAAAGAACGAATCATTTTGCCAGCTGAATACTACAATACAAATATTATTAAAGTTCAAATAAAATTAGTTTGGCTCAATGTGTTATTAGGACCAATGATCAAAGCCGAGCCGACAATCTTTTATGCGCTTAATTTCGTACATACGTACCTCTCAATTACTTTAGTAAGTGTTACATCTAATTAACGTAGAATGAAAAAAAAACTCCGTCGAATTCATATGAGTTTGTTTTAAAGGAAAAACTATTCGAGGAAACCGACTTTCTACAGTGTAATGTCTCTTGTTTAGAACTACATATAAGTTAAAAATTTACCATCTATAGCAAGCGAATACAGGCGAATGAAATTCTCATTTGTAAAATCCAAAATCAAGATCTAGTGTGCAGTAATGTTCTGTTATATATAAGCGGTGAAAGTTTGCCATCCAGGGGCAACACCGCACGCACCAGCGCGCTACAGCGGGTTAACCATGGGGCTTTGGTTTTACCCTTGACTTTTGTACACTCGCTTCAACCAACTGCCGTGTTTCATCCAATTTTCATAGAGAAGCGTAAAATTACTGGAGCTTAAATACTGCTTTCACGCGAGAAGATAGAACACATTGAATAAATAACATTCTACTAGCGCTGTAAACTAGATGAGAGAACATGGGAGAGCAGAGATGAGCATGTTGACTGTGTTTCTTCCACTAAATAATAGCACTACAACTGCAATGCAAACTTATGAAAATTATTATGTCGAATTTTCCGTATTATATCACTTCTACTATACAAATGAACTTGTCAAAACATCGGAAAATAATTGCTTTCCACTGAATTCATCCAGGAATAACAAGCATATCCACGTTGATGGTACTTTCCTTTGAGAGATATCTCATGATTGCTAGACCTTTCCGAGCTGCAGACATCCGCAAGCATCACTCAGCTGGGATTATTCTTCTCATATGGTTTTATTCCTTGACAATTACACTTCCTCCATTATTCGGTTGGGCATCATATGGCCCAGAAGGTCCTTATATAAGGTATGTATGTCTACACTTACTACTTTTTTATTTACATTTACACAAACGAAAAACGAACTAGTTTAATATTTCAACTTCAGACTTACTAGGTGAAGAAAGTTTTTATTTTGAGTAAAAAAGTCTACCTTTTCGAAAGAACTTTTATAGCTTACTGCATCACATTCACAGCCGAGCAGCCACTAACAGGTAGACATATATGACCTACTTTTTCGTTTTTCTAATTACACTTACACTGACAGTAGAGTTACATAAAAAAATTACAAAAGCGTGACCATTCCATTCATTATTTTATTAGTGGTAGTGGCACATGTAAAAGTAAGTAAAAACTGGAAATGGAATAGCCAAAATTGCAGCAAATAGCTTAAAAACAGCCTTTACACTCAGAAATATGAGTTGTTGAGTGAAATACATTATAAAAAATTCGCATTTCTTTTATTGCAAACAAGCTGTTCCGTGAGTTGGGAAAAGGATGACTTGACTACAAAGACGTACATCTGCTTTCTCTTCGCCCTTGGACTTGTTCTTCCTTTGATAACGGTGGTGTTCTCTTATGTTGGGATTGTAGTGACGATCAAATCTGTAAGTCTGTACCTGCGAAGTCTTCTTCTTTCTACAAGAGCTTTTACCTAGTTATATTATTATACAGAGTGATTACGAGAAATCAACGATAGAAATGAAATTACTTACATATGGGTAACTTTAATTTAAATTTAAGTATAGCTAAGAAAAACGAGCTGGATTAAGGGTGGTTGCTTTCTCGTAAACACCCTGTATGTATTATATTGGGACTATTTTTAGAACGAGTTGATGTTGATGCCAATGCAGCTACTTGTTATTTGTTTAAGAAGTTACTTCTATAGACCGTGAATTATATACGCCCCCGATGCTGATAGAAAATCATTCTTGTGTGATAATGCTACATGAAGTTTTGAAGAAAGTTGGATCTACAAAATGTAATACTTTATGTTGGTGGTACTTTAAGAAGGCGGTGGTGGTCATGTATTAGCTGACGCTTATATTTTGTGGCTACTACACTACTAGGTATATATGTTCTCAGGATATAGTTTCGCCACATTTATTGAACATCGAGTTGCACAACCACCGACAGGTACAAAATATTTTATTTTAGATGTACATCAGCATGATTTATCATCTGTTTTATACTTTATTAGTATATGTAGGCAGTTCTTACTTTGTACCTTTGTTCTTACTCTGATGGAAATTAATTAAAACTTGCTTCCAACTACCAACATGGTGTGCATCCATCTGCATCACATTGTATAGTAAACAGACAAAAATTATGTTACATGTTACATATTTATAGATTTCTCGTGTAGTTTTTTGTACGCATAAACACAAGTTTGCACATCAAAACAAATAGCCGAAATCAGGATCCTTCCAAGTGCACCTCAAAACGAATACCCTAAAGTACAAGATTACAAAATCATTATATCATTCAATAATTTTCTCCATATGGGGCATCTGTCAAGGTACAGAGAACGAATTTTAATTATCATGAACACAGGTTATAAAATAGTTGCTTTGTGCCATTGTCTGGCTCAGTGGGGCATTCTGCGACATGTCGAAATAAATAAAACCAAGCTATATCATTACAAATGCATGAGTGATAGCAAGTCTGTACTGTAAAGTAATGGCAGTTTCAGTATGCAAGTATGCATCTCTTCATAGTTTTGAGATTAATGTTATGATCAATTCGCCTTTTCCTTCCATTCCCCCAGACATCCAGTTCACAAGTTTCCACTAGGTCAGCAACTGGACGAGCCGAGGTGAGAGTAGTCGCAATGGTAGCAGTAATGATAACGTGCTTTTTGATAGCCTGGTCACCGTACACTATAGTATCGTTGATTGTTGCGTTCGGTGGCCCTGAAGGAAGATACCTAATAACAGGCTTAACTTCAATACTACCTGCTATATTCGCTAAGTCTGCTACATGCTATAATCCTATCATATACGTTGGCCTAAACACCCAGGTGAGTGAAAATCATAAATCACAATTATGCTCAAATGACACGACTCGATTTCTACATTTCCCTCAATTTCTTAACAAATGTCAAAACCCAGAATCAATATTAACATCTTATATACACTATACCCTTTATATACAGTATAGATTGCATTGAGTATCCACGCAGCTGTCATGTTCCTAGATAGAGTTCTTAAACGAAATAAATGAAGTTCGAAATTCAGGTTGCTAAAGTAGAGTCTACCTACACCTATCTGGTCTGATTTTTTCCCAATTTCTCGGAGAAACGCTGCATTGGAAGTAAACGAAACGAAGTACAAACAAATGCCATTAACAGATTAAACTGAAGCTTTTTTTTGTCATGTGTTCATTTTCATAGAACTCGATTTTTTGTTGAAAATAAGTCACCAGTCACCATACACGAAACCCGTACACGATAGGGTATTATACAGCCTTTCTCATACTTACGATTAGGCTCCCATTCCACGTTGAAATTCTACACACTTTTGTTTCAATACAATATGCACAGTGTAAAGATTCCAAAGGATGGCAAGGTAGATTATATCATTCATTTTATCGATGATTAAAATGAACATGTGAAATCCAATGTTTGCATTATTTAAATTTCTACAAGTTACGGTAGGGTTATCGTGTAATGTTTGAGAGCTGACTAAAATCTGTTTTAATGAAAGACATTATAATCTACATAAAAGGACAGCAGAAATAAGCAGGCACATAATTTAAGTATTTATTTTATGTATTATATTCTTTCAGTTTCGAGCATCATGGATGAAGTTCTTTGGAATTCATCGGGAGGAAACAGAAGCGCAAACAGGATTAACCGTTTCGGTGGGGGCAACATCAACGCTACCAGTGCAATATAAGGCGCCAGGGAAAAGTATAAGGCACTCGACATCCCCTACTAGAGGTTTAAATTTCAACGAAATGCATTCGTTAACTGCAAATCTTCCACAAAAATCCATGACACATTTATTCTCAAACACAGATTCAATGGTAAAATCAAATAAAATCCTCGAAACTGAAGCAAAATCTGCACTTGAGCTTGCACCACTTGTATTCTCAAAAAAAATGCAAACGGGAGAAAATAATGATGTTCATTTGAGTACAGCTCTAACAAGAAGTGGTTCTGACGGGCTACGAAATGTGAACATTGAGGAGACTCGGATCTGTTCTAATATCTCTTCAACCCAAAATGAAAACTGAGGTGACAACTTGAGAAAAGAAATAAGGTAGCTAGGCTGTAGTGCAGAAACAAAACGTAGCGGTTGGTGGTTGTAAAAAACTGAATGACTACACTTGATACTTATTTGTTGTTTACATCTTCTTTCTGGGTTTGACTTCTAAAACTTCGCACTTATTATGTATATTGGCATCAAAATAGACATTCTCATTTCATTAATCAGACATTGTAATGTATTTTTTTAGATGGAACCAAATTTTTTGTGATGTTATGTAAAGATACGTACTTTTAGTACATACAATAATTACGTATTGCCTATTCCTGTTTGCTCTGCATTTAACTATCGCGATATTTATATGAATATATAAAGGCACAGTAAAACTCATTAAAGGCCAAAAGTTTAAATTGTGAATGATCAGTTCATTTCTCACAAAACTCTTGAAACCTTACAATCTTTGCACTTCTTTCTATTTGCATTTCTTCATTCTCGGGGAGTCAATGCTTCTAGACTTGATATCTAGACACTTAATTTTGACTTCTTTGACATATTTCTACTGAAAAGGGAAGTTATTATAGAAAAAAATTCAAGCAGACAAATGTACTTTTTCAGACAATGGTAGATGAGAAAATGAAGGAGGAATGAATGAAAGCGAAAATGACAAAGAGAAAGTCTACGGACATAAATGAGACATAAAAGATGAAGAAATTGAACTATGAATCTATAGGAAGACGATATCGGATGGATGAATACATGAATAAAAAACAATCTTTTGAATGGGAGAAAACCAGAATGATGACTACAAACGAAAAGCGTTCAGACTTAAAATTTCAATCCCGTTCCTGTTTCAAAAATTTGCCTGATAGTTGTTGTCTTGTGCATAAATATTGATGACTAAGCTTGCCTACTTTCTACTTTCAGCGTCCTTGAAAACCATCGAACATTTCTCATTAGCAGCGTTTCACACACTTGTATTCAAGTCTGCTCGCGATGGGCTGGCTTATTCTCGATGGAGAACCCGAATTCCCATCCCTAATTTTAAAATGTTAGGTTAAATATATCGAAATTTTATAGAATATACGAGAAAAAATATCCATTTTTTCCCACGACAAGGAAAAAGAAAGTGTGAATTATTTATTCACTTAAGTGGAAATGCAGTTCCTGTGACTGTGACGCCATCCAGCCTGAGGTAGATGTACGTTGAGGTTGAGACTTACAAAATGACGTATGGAATAAGTCATATAGTAGACGAGTTTTACAGCTTGCTAAATCACATTTTAAGAAGAATTGCTCATTTCATACATATTAAGACTACGTTTAAGTTCAAATAAAGAGCCAGAAATGAGTCCTAGCCAAAAATTGATAATATTTTTATAATTAAACAAAACATACTTTGAAAAGGAAACCGCAAGTTTGCCATAAGGGAAAATCTTTCAAATTTCTACCTGGGTCAAACAAAGTGAACGGCAAGTAAACTACCAACGAAATATATTTTTTGAAATAACTACAAAGAACTCGCTGACAAATAAATTTCTCACGGAATAACAGAGCCAAACATAAATTTGTAAATGCGTAAGGGTAAGCTTACGAGCCTTTTAGAAAGACCGCGTAAAAAGATGGAAAAGACGAACTATGTCAAATATTGTTTTTGACTTAAGAATTATTTTTATTCGTGATTAATTTTATAATTTAGGCTTGTTTCTCTGATATTTTATTTTATGTTTTTGAAAGCCACTGGGTCTTAAAGTGTGTCGTGATTTTGTGATGCTAATATTAATAGACTTAAATATTATTTGCGGACGAAGGGAAGATCCTGCGGGCAGTTTATCAGGCAGTTTTTGCGGACTGCAAATTTGTCTAAAAATGTCTAAAAATAGAAAAGTATATTCTGCGGATGGTCGGCGAG
>JAHZNA010002024.1:0-25937 GCA_027743935.1 Sinodicranocentrus sp. ZH6
AATTAAACGTGGAGTCGAATGGTTTAATTAGATTTTTAAAAATACGCTATCAATTGACCGTTTAATCAATATTTTGCTGCTTGCTTCGCTATTTCTGTAACACCTTACAGGTTTTTATTATCAGTAGACTATCCTCCAAATTTTTAACTCCGGCTCCTATATGAATTTGTAGATGCATTACGTGGAAAAGGTTTCGGAATCGTTGAATGCAGAGTCGCTTATTGACTCTGAGAGTAGAAGTGGTGTGACGTTCATGCACCATTTCCAACATCGCTGGAAAACAGGGCTGTTTTGTCCAAAAGCTAATTTACTAGTTTGTAAATCATTGAGCAAACAGAAAAATTTTCTTTCCCCAAAAATAAACTCAAATGAAGTTAAAAGTGAACGGAAACGCTACACAATCAGCTTTCCTCCAGAACTTGTGAACATATCTGCAATACCAGCATCAGTGCTAATACATGGACAATTGCTACCCTCTGTATTGCACCGAGTTGACCGACTATTTTTGGCTTGTTGCTTGCGCCTTCAAGTCGCTTCAACATGCGGTTGGAATTTGCAGAGCGACATTTTAGAATGCGAAGCCCCACCAAACGGTTTTAGAAGCGGTCCTAAGTATAAAACTGAAAATCCAGTTGTAGACGACGATAGCAATGTATTGCAGACCGGTAAGTTGTCAGTACGGTGTATAAAATTTTGGAAGGTGTGTGTTGATAAAAGCTTTTCCTGAATATTGTGGAGCGCCATTTAACGATAACGTTCGGTTAGTGGGCTTTAAATTATCGGAACTTCACCTGATGCCTGTATATATTGCTTTTAAAAGGATGTAGCGGCTAAGCTGACCTTAATAGCTTTTATGCATGGTGCTAGTTTTAATTATCAGATGAGGATGAGATAGAGTAACGAGGAAACGTTTTAATAGTGTTTTCGAGTTTAGGGAAAGTGACATGTCAACTCTGGTCAATTTTGGAGAGTAGATTATGAATTTGAATTTTTTTCTTTCTATAAAATGCCAGTTTTTTGGAGTTTAGAAATATAATTATCACAAAGTTTTCATTTGAATAAAGGAATTTTTTATTTTGAATTTTCCTGTTTCCTCGTGAGTCACCTTCAGAACGACATTTTGACAGGCAAATATTTGCGGATGACTTAATTTAGAATAATTTAACTTTAGGAGAAATGAAGAATGCATTACCACTTCAAATGATTGTGAAGAACATGGCAGATCTTGACTATGTACACCCATGTAAGGTAACTCTAGAAAACCTTGCGACAGTAACGAAAAAACATACAAGGCGACAACGTAAACATCATGGAAAGTTCTTCCCAACGGATTCACTTTCGGAACAGAAATCTGTTTATACAGGCATGTAATATAGCTTATTTTTTTGTCGATGGATTTTTATGACGCTACTAGCTACGTTATTCAAGTTTTATAATTGTATGCATCTTTTTGTGTTGCAGCGAAATTAATTGATATAGAATCGGTTGAATTTGAGAGCATGGATGCTCGTATCGATTTATCTGTTTATCGAGGTCCAAGCTGTTTCCAAGTACTGGAGGTATATATCTGTTATACCAAGCTTTTTACGTAAAAGGTTGACCTGTCATATTATTGGAAATTATAATATTAATAATTTTACTAATATCGTTGTATTAGGCACTAACGTTAGCTAACGCTAATGATAGCATAAGCTTGGAAACGTATGAGGTTTTGGGGGATGCAACTCTAAAATTCGTGGTTTCCACACATATATTTTCAAACTTCCCGGAATGGAATGAAGGAAAAATGACATCCCTAAGAACCAAGTTTACTTCCAACCACCATCTTTATCTCATAGCTAAGCGGCGACTTCTTGGAGGGATTTTAGGTGGGAGCATATTTGTCCCTCACAGATCCTGGTTACCACCATCCTTTGAGATTCCAGATGATGTAGTTGATTGCGTCACTAACTTGGGAGTAGAATATTCGTTACTTTGTTCCAAATCTTCAGATGTTTTAAATTTGTCCGATTTGCCCAACCGAATTGCCAGCTGTAAGGATGAAACATTAACATCTCCGCATACAACGTTTACTCATTCCAAACTTGGGAACAAAAGCTTGGCCGATACTGTAGAAGCATTGATTGGAGCATACTATTTAAATGGGGGAATAGATGCCGCATTTATTGTAATGAATTGGTTAGGCATGGAAGGACCATTTCACGATGAATCTTCGGAGCCGTACTCAAGACCAATTAGTTTTCGGAAAATTAAACAAAATTTACAAGTTGAGAATCTCTCTCCGCAAATGCTCATACGAAATTTTGAAGCCTTAGAGGAAACGATCTGCTACACGTAAATTATTTATCCTTCATGTTTTCTCTCTTATTTTCCGTTTATTTATTTATTTATTTAATTTATGTGTATGACAGTTTGTAAATGCATTTAAATAATATTAACTCTTGATTGTAGTTTTCTTGTGTGTTTACTTTACAGTTTTAAAGATCCATGGTTTCTTGTTGAAGCCTTTACCCATCCATCGTTTTTATCAAATCGCGTGACCGAATGCTATGAACGCCTCGAGTTTATTGGAGATGCAATATTAGGTATGAGTATTTTTCAACAGTTTAGCGAAGCAAATCTGTCGTCCTAGTTATTTTATTTCCTCTGGACAACAGTTCTTTTCCGGGTAGATTTTTTGAGGCTTTTTGCCCCTTTGCTTAATCCTTTTGGGCTTTGGGCTAGAATCTCCCATTTGATACAATTTCAAAAATGTTTTAATAGACCGAAAAAAAAACAATTTTAATCCAGTGAAAAATTCGTAGCCTATTTTATAATGTATGCATGAAATAATGTTTAAATTTGAAACTTTTTGTAGATTTCTTAATTACTAACCATATTGTTAAACATACATCATTACGGAATCCTGGACTCGTTACTGACTTGAGGTCTGCTTTGGTAAATAATGTAACGTTCGCTGCGCTTTCGGTCCGCTATAACTTTCACAAATATCTTCTTCATGGATCAAAACTTCTGCATAGTGAAATGAACACGTTCATTGAGCATCAAGAAGGCCAAAACCACGAAGTATCTGATCCGGTAAGCTCACCAATTTGAAATTAAACTTTTGAATCTTTTATGGAATTGATGATTTCACGGAAACAATTTGAAATTATGACCAGAATTAATTATTCTCAATTGTATGTTTAGTATTCCTTGTTTACGGAACAAGACAGCGTTTTTGTCAAGGATATACAGTGTGGTTAACTTTTATAAATTTATCGTTGGAATTTCTTACATTGTTTTGCTAATTCGCTATTGTCACGTTTATTAGATAAATTCTCAAAGAAGACTCCAAAAGCGCCTATAAGGGAATTACATGAAAGATTTCCAAATCGTGTGGAATTTGAGTAGGTTGAAAAATATTTTTCTGATCATTAACTTTAATGCATGGTCTTAATTATTTTACTGAGATTTATTGCATATGTGTATTAAGGAATGTTGATCAAGCGGATACAAACTGTAAAACAGTTCAACTCACGGTTCGCGACACAAACATCATTGTTCGAGCTGTAGGTTCCGGTAGAAAAAGAGCTAAACAAGCTGCTGCTAAATACGTTGTTAGAAAACTCTTAAATCAAGACTGATGCTATGCAATGAGCCCATTAACATTTAATAGTGTTTCTATTTTCAAACTTATCATGTGACGTATTAATGTTTAAAGTAGATTAGTCTCCCTTTGTTGAGCTAACAGACGCTCATATAATATAAAGTTTATATGTTAGCTGATACTATTCTGTACCAGTTGGTAAGTTGTATGTATTATCTACTTTGGGGTGATGTTGTAAAGCTTGTTACGCTAAGTATTTGACACTTGTAATATTCATTATGTCAAACTTAATTTAAGAACGAACTCTATCCGTGCAACTTCTGATTAGAAGTAAACTTTAACAATCCAATCTCTAGGTTCCACGTGCAAGCTAAGCAAGTGTATGCAGTTCTCGTTTTAGTCGATCGTTTATTGCAATTTATTTGTCTCATATAGTTAAGTATATCGCAAAGATATCTATTGGATATCAGTAAAGTTGAGCTTGACAAACGTGGCTGTACATACATGTAAGCAGTTTTTTGCCACCAAACCTAGCTCGGAACCCGAAGTGTTTTTCTAGCAGTCGTTGTTAACCAACTAAATCATTCGGACTACCGAAAAACTTTCACAGCGTTGCTCGCTCTTTCTCTCTCCTTATTTCCATGTCAGTAAACCTACATTCTCAGTCCTCTCGAATTCTTAAGTTTCGTTCTCCTTTGTGTCTCGCTTTCTCTTTCAGCCGTTATATGGGCTTTTGGAACAGTGGAAGGAGAAAGTGGAAGATAAAAGAGCCAACAAACCAAGCTGAAAATTATAGATACCTACGTGTTTTCCTTGTGCTCTCCACCAACCCTTGCTTCCATGGGCACTAGAAAAGCAGACTAATCTTATTGCATGAATTCCATTCAACTTAGCCAGTGAGCTCGTCGTGGGTGTCCTACATAAAGAGTTGGCCGTGTTCGAACTCGACTTTTGTATTTTTTGGGGTTTACATATACTCTGCATCTATCTGATGCGGGCTAGATTTGCGAAAGTCGTTGGTGCTACATGCCGTTAGTATACCTAAACAAGAGTGATCATATTTTAGGAAGGACGAAGGGATTTCTCCTCTCTTCTTGCAGAGATGTACGTATGCAGGAATCCGCCTCTGTCTACGAGATTGAGTAGTTGTAAACGACGGGGTGTTATTTTCCCAGGACCGTGGAGCCCAAAGTGACTTTCCATGCATGAATATAGTTTGCTCTACTACCAATGGCAATATGCACATTTTGAATATTTTGAATGGCTTAGTTGTTGTGTACGAATACTTAGTTGGTCCTAAAATCCATGGGGAAAAGGTCTCTAGGTTTTCATGTGTTTTCAGAGAACAAGGGATAGTTTTTTGTAAGAGGCGAGGATGTAGTGATGTTGATGAGAGCGATGCGATTGGTGCCGTGCCCAGAATGTCGCGACGCGACTACTACACTTTTTTTAACCTAAAACATTTCCAACCCGACATAGCTGAAGCAAAGCATTGCTGCACGTCTTCAAGAGAATCCTATACACATAAGCCGAGTCCTTATGATGGCACACAACAGAGTTTTTCTCAAACAAGGAGCAATAAAATGCTCCCCATGCTCATTCGGTTAGTCTTAGTGGTTTCATCCGGGAGTCAAGGCCTGTCTGCCTGCACGGGTCGAAAAAGTAACTCTTTTCTCTCTATCTCTTGTTTTCTCGTTATTTCTCTCCTATACTTCATCTTTTCCGCCTCTACTCCAGTTTACTACTAATAATAATTCTTCTGCTGCTATCAACAACATAAAAACTTGTTGTGCAACATTTTTTGTCTTATTTGTTTTCCTACTTTACTACTACTCTCTCCCGTCACACTCTACACTCTTGGTCGCTTTCTCCTTCACTCTGTAAATCGTCAACGGTTGTCATAATACCCATTAGGAAACAAGTATCATACTTAACTATCATCTCTCGTTCGTCGCTCTTTCACTCTCCTTTCTCTCTTCTTCCCCTTTGCTCAATCACTGTTAAAATCACACTTACACTCTCGGTCGCTCCTCTCATTATCGTCACACCATCACATCATCTAGTGCACTGACAACATCGTCGTTAGTGCACTGATTACTGATACTGACTGACAGTGTCATCAGCACAAAATTGAGACGCAAAATTTTGGCGTCGTGCGTGACGCAAACCAGTTTGAGAGTAGACAGATAAACCTGAAACCTACTACACCACACTTTAAACTCGGCCTCACCTCTTGCAAAAACCCCTATTCGTCTCGATTTTCACTACGAATCTCCACCCACAACTCAAACAAGGACATCATGATTTCCATAATTCGTCAAAGAGAAGAAACACTGAAACACATGAAAACTTTCCCATCGATTTTCCCTTCCTCTCGATATCACCTTTCATACATGGGCGTCAACGTCGAAGAAAACCAGTGCATATATACGTAAAGCATCATTTGTGACATAATAAGTAAAGATGTACTTTCACCAGAGACTGCCTTGTGAAGCTCTTCATCTAGCCAACAAACAACTCGTACAGCACACAATAACGAGTTAAACACGGACATCATCGACTTGTCCTCTGTATTACTTTCCACTTATTATCTCACATGCACACTCACACACCAGCACAACTACAGTTATGAAATGTACAGGGAGCTACAACAAAACTCCAACTTGATTGCGAATCGATATTTCTGGGAAAGTCACTCCAATCAAGGGACATTTTTAACTTTCTAATACTTCCCATCAACATAATTATCATCATAAACAACATCATTATACTCCTCGCAATAAAAACAACTACTTTTTTCTCGGAACAACTTCACAGTCCTCCACGATATTCTCCTCTCTCACACGACTAATACACATACTGATATAATACTAGACAGATAGACGGAATTTTGGTGGATACATTTTCATTGGATTGGTGTGCAAAAAAGGCACAAATATACTAATAAATTTCCTCTTGTCTAGGAAGTGATGATGGACTAAGCCACCTTCGACATTTGCAACATCAAAGTCGTCAATAATATTTCAACTAACTAAAGCTCGTCATCGTCGTCATTGTCATTGCATGCTGTAGATCATTCGACGGAAAAAACGTCCCTTCGCATTTTTGATGAATCTTTTCATTTACAAAGAACTCTCATCGATTCTTGCAAATCTTTCTCTCCTTTTCTGTCCAATTGTCAGATGAAACTTTTTGGCCATCCCATCAACTCCGCCTTTTTCCGTTATGAACTGAAGTTGTCTCTTTGTTGTATATTGCACGCTGCTCGAGTTTGTACTGTAATCTGTGTTTAAAAACTTTTTTTGTGATGTATGTGTAGTTATTTGTGCCATCTCTTTCGCGTCTGCTACCGAACCCTATTATTTTTCTGGGTGGTCGTGCTAGGTTTTGCTACATTTCCTCACTTGTCGTCGAACAAATTAATGCTACTCTGGCGAGAGCTAAATAAAAATTGCAATAATACTCGACAAAACTTTTTAATAAATTAAGTTATCTACCACATGAGAAAACTTTTCTGAAGCTATCAAAAACTTAGTCTTCGTGCTTCTTTACCCATCTTCAAGTAACAACGAAGCAATAAATACTACATGAATGTATTGCCTAGTTATACTTATTCAGGTATAACTCATGGTCATACATTGCCCTTTCGAGACACCATGAAAAAGATGGATCTCCATCAAAATGAAGTAATAATGGGAATAACTGGAATGGAAGGGGGAAAACCCTAGGGACGGTTTTTCGCTTGTATTATATATTAATTGCCAAAGCTTTCCACGATATCTGAAGAATGCAAGCTGTGCGATATTAAAGGGGTAGTGAAACATCATACAGTAATAGAGGCTATACATGTTTCATGCGACTGGAACACCGGGCTACTATTTTCAAGCAAACTTGGTACCAAGAATGTTGCCCTGTAGAATGAAATTGGGAAAGGTGCCAAAATATGATATTTGCAAAGTGATTACATACAATAAATATATCACTGAGGGTGGGACCGCACCTCTTTGCCGACCTAGCATTCTATCTTGTAAGCTTTCCAACTGGAACAGTATAGCGTTCCTTCCCTGACTCTTCACCAGTTGCAGAAGCCAAAAACCCTTGGTATGATTTTCACAACTTGCATCAACCTTGTCGACGAAATGCTTAAAGCAATCCAGGCGTTTCTTGCAAAATCGTAACTCTCAATTATATAGTCTGGCATGGTTATAGCATGATATGACAGAAAAATAATCAATTCACACAATATCCGTAAACTGTATCTGGTTTTGTGAAGTAAAATCATTGAGCAAATCAAAACAGTGTGGAAAAATCGTTGCTGAGTAATCGCCATCTGCACTTTACTCCAGAGAGCGAAGCACTGAAGAATGAAAAATACTTTACACAGATGATGAAAAGTAGAGCCCCGTTTTGTGCATGTACACCCTGAGAGAAGTTGGCATGAGAAGAGGAAATTTGGGGTGAAAACACGAGGAAGGGGGAAAGCTGAAGACGACGAAGCTTGGCAGTTTCTCCATTCTCTTTATTTAATGCACCGTTTCTACACTATGTAGTTTGCTACTGTTGTAACCGTTACCATTCGAGACACGCCGCATACCGCCCGCTCAGATTCCACTGCTTCCACACTCTCCGTCTCTCCCCTCCGTCGCTTTTTTCATTGTATTCCAAGTTGGCCACGCAGTGAAGTAGCGTTCATCTGCAAAGGCGCTGTACGAACAAGGAGAGAAGAGATACAGCGGAGGAGCAAAGGAGAAGCACCAATTCACACACAAACACCGTTTCAACATCACCACGTACCATGGAACGTGTTTGCATGGAAAGAAACTGACGAAAAGGCGACGTCGACAACGACGTCCTTCAAATGGTACGTAATGTAACAACTGCTTTCTATGCTCCTTCTTTCTCTTTTCCTGACTCGCTTTTCCAACTATCCAACTTTCTTCCTCTGTTTGACTTTCACTTTATCTATGTACCCCTGGTAGGGTGCCTCCGTCAGTAGTTGCTCATCGTCAACCGAGTAACGAACCGTGAGCAAGAGACCAGTGTGCTTGTATCAGTATGTATGCGTGTTTTTGCCTGCAGCCCCAAACCTCTTCTTTTTTTGCAACACTGAAAGCTAAATAACATTGTCTAAGCTACTGTTTCAAATACAAAGAATACGTGCAACTCGGAGCATTTCCCCAACATTGGGAAATCTGATTATCAAGCTTCACTGGAGGATAGCCACAAGAAAAGTGTGACCATAGTTTACCTGCTTGTATAGACAGCTTCTCGTATTTATTTTGAGATCTGGAGGGAGAGAAAGTGAAATGAAATTAAACTATTGGAAGAAAAACCAAGCAAATAATTTAGTAGAGTGGGGTAATGCTACATGTACAAAAGTGTTTTTCATGGAGCGTTCTTTACTCCAATTTGTGGATGAAGATAAACTTAAAAATTTATGAGCTACTCTTCGGCCGGGTGTTATTTATGAGAGGAGTTCCTTTTTCTTTCAAGTGCTGACAATAATTAATTGAAAAGACTGCTTTCCACTAAATACCTGTCACAAGAGGACCTAGTTATAAATTCGCTTACTTTGTCGAAAAGATTGAATGTTGTCGCCTACTCCATATTTACCATCAACTGTATGGCAATTTATATCTCTACATGACTGTGCAACAATCCCTTTGTGAACTTCTCCAATCGACCCGTGCAGGCTGCTTTGGCCGAAACTCCTTTGTTCGTTCCGTTTCGACAATAATTTTCCTTCCCTTTTGAGCCAACACACACACACTTTTCATGTATTGCTCCTAACGACGATGAAGACAATATAATGGCGTAGCCCAAGAGAAGAGTGAGCAGCCCCTTTGCCAGCTATTGTGTTAGTCAAGGAAAAGTAGTGAGAATCACTTAGAAAGTATTTTTGAAATAGTTGCTCCGATCGCTACTGGCTACGTGTATCGAAGCAAAAGTGAAAAATTTTCCCTTGTTTTCATAATGATTTGAACTCGTTTCCTCCGCACTTGGAAATTCCTCTTTTTTTCTTCTCTTTGCACACACCATGAGTCACGTCGAGATTCAATCTCCCGTTGCAAAGATAAAGCGGTCTTTACTTGGCAAAGCAAATATTTCACCCGAGGACTTTGAGAAGCGTGAATTTATTGCGTTGGAAGGGAAACATAGAAATTCCACTGGCATTCTCGTGTCCATGCAAGAATTCTAGTACCAACTCGAGGGAATGTGATTCGCCCGTCAAGAACAACTTATAAAACAGGTAATATGAATCAATAAATCAGCCCAATTCCCACTTTATGCATTCTCCTTTGTCTCACTATCTTCCTTTATTAGTTGTCGTGTATATTTTAAAGTGTACGAGTTCCATGGAAAGCTTCCATCTATTCCATAAACACGATTAAAATGTACACCCATCCATTCAAATACAAGGGTCTATTGTTTTCTCCTTTGCTGGGGTGAATCGCAAACAGGAAAATTGTGAAAGGAAAGCTATGACTCCAACACTCTTTCCCAATACGACATATAAGTATTTACAGCTATCTCCTCCATACATATGCTTGACAGTATTTACAGCTTGATCAAATCATGCTAGTCTACATTTTCCAAAAAAATCCTTTTAAACATATTTTTAACACTTCAACCGTCCTTTTGTTTGTATTGAATACTTTCCACATTCGTGACTGATCTTCCTCTCCACTGGTTGTGAGTTCCCACTGACTTTTTGACAATTTAATTGACAATTCCACTTCCACTGTCACCTGCCACCACCACCAACGCTTTACATTGACCAGTATAATTTGATAGAATGTCAAGATTAGTGCTTGCAACCCAATAGATCTGGAAGTCAAAGAGTAAATGTGTTCTGCTTAAGGTTCACTGTCCGTCAGTTAGATTAGGTTGTCGCTCCTAGTTTAGTATTTCCATTAGTACCCTCTCAACATTCGTAATTCCTCTTAACACTTGAAAAACAAAGAAGAGAAACCCAACGGAGGATATGCATGCTGCATACAAAGTATTGTAATTCGGAAGCTGAAAAAATGGGCTAAAATGTTTTCCAGTTTAACCTGTGAAGGAGATTCCCTTTGAAAGAAAACTGAAATGCTCACATGCAAAGCATAAATGGATAGTGGCAGGGGTAGAAAACGAGAAAAAAATGTCAATTCTAAAGTCTTCACTAGGCACAGAGCTCATCATCATTTTATCAAGTGACAAGAGATGCATGTGAGCTGTAGTCGGCACATCAACCACTCTAGAGTGTGTCTGTTACTTATGTGCAAAATCATGGAAAAAATGCGATACGACAACTTCAACTTTTGTTTACTAAAAACCTTATAAGAAAGATGTGGGGGGAAAGTGAGGGAAATTGTATTGAAGAGAGCATTTGCCAATAGAAAAGCGTATAAAGTATAATTGACAGCAAATCAATGCGGATTCAACATTGTGGAAGACAAAAGATGAGTTATTAACTTCAAAAGAAGTTTTCTTGTCAACGTCACTGACACAAGGGAGAAGGGCATGGCTTGATGATTACCCTTGGAATGATCATACAATACGTGAATGTGATGTGGAAAGACATTTTCAAATTGTACTTCAACCTCAAACAAAACGATTCCATTTCAATGGAGAGCTTTCTTTTTTGCCCACATGGCCAAAATAAAATGGCTCTAGATTTATATCTGTAGTGATTTTCCGCAAGGAAGATGAACCATGCAAAAAAGTGATTACTCAGCTGCAACGACCATTAGATAGCTAAATATCATGCAGATATAGATAGATATATAAATAAAAGCATATTATCTTTCTGAAAACTTGTGCTGTATTGAATAGAAAAAGCTGAGAGAGTGAAATGCAATCCCTTTTAGATTGTTTGCTGTACATAGGAGAGTGATGGGGGGAAAAGAGTCTCAGGTAACGCACATAACTGAGGGAGCAGAGAGTTGTGCCCTGAAACATTCATTATCTGCTCCTATTTTCTCATTCCACTCTTTTGTCTTAATGCTTGGTATTGGTGATATGACAAAGGCATTGTTCTAACCATCCATTTTCTCTCCCATCTATTCCCATTCCTTAATAGGTATTCATGTTAGAGGATTAAAATAGTACTTTTAGCTGAGCAACCAAGACACAGATTTATATGCTCCATTATTTGCATGCGTACTCTGAAGCTATACCATATAAGGAATCTTAAAGTGTCTCTCATCCTTATCTCATTTGTAAAAGACTTGACGATGCTCAGTTTCCTTGCTCGTGTCTTTAGAAAATGTGCAAATAATGCATCAGTCAGTTAGAAAAGAAGCAAGGAAAAGGCACCACACACATCAACCAACCAACCACCCAATATAACTAGTTCTTGCGTATGCATTCCCCTTCACTTTGACTCCATTTCGAGGTTTCAGCTTTCACTTCTTGAACATTAGTGTGTGTATTATCATCATCTCTCGAACAAAAAGAAAGCTGAGCAAATACATTGTACATACATATACATGGATATATATATTCTTGATATTTGCTCCACTCTTGCTCAGAAAGGAAAATGGTTTTTCCTCTTTGGCTGTGCTAACCTTCTTCACTACTTTAGAAAAGGAGAAAGTCTTAAGGAGTACGCGATGGTGTATACCATCAAGGAAACGAGATTAGTCCCTTGGGATAACTGCAATTGGGAACAGAAGAGCGGAGTAGTGGTTGGGCTCGAGGAAAAGCCGTGTTTATACATAAGTATAAAATACAGCTTATAAACACAAGAGGGACAGATGAAACTCAAGAGAGAAAACGAAAGCTTCTTTATTTTTTATAATAAAGAGAGGCTCATCATGAACCTACCTGTATGATAGAATCCTAGCTCAGAAATAATTCCTTTGAATGTACATTTCTTCTACTTATGCCCCTGTGAACTTTCCCTCTTGAAACCATTTTACTGATAGAATTCAGTAAAAGGAGAAAAAAGGATAAAGAAAAAAGAACCTGGAAGGTAAACGGATAGAAAATTGAAGGCTTAAAAAATACCCCAACAAATACATGCCATGACTCCATTTTCTCATCATTTCACACATTTTCTCTTGTTATATGTAGGCACGTATTTTTCAAAGGGAGTAGGCGGTAAAGTCACTAGTCAGCAGTTTTTTTTCTTCTCTCTTTGGAGCATTATAGTGCCACCACACCAACACTACACTGCCTCAGTCATTGCCGTTATACAAGGAAAAAGTGTAATATTGTAAGTTTTAATATGCCATTATACAGCCGCCAATCCGTCCCTTTCTTCTTTTCCCTTTTCCCATCAGCAGTTGACTATAAACGGATTCTTGGGACTAAGTCTAGTATATTCATAAAAGCTTCTACTGCGACACATACTTGCATTGATTTATTATAAAACTGGCTGACTTTTCCCAGTAAATTTGTGTCTGTAAAGGAATAAAAGGGAGAGGACGGAAGGAGCTCATAACAAATATGACTTTGGGAATATAGCCTAAAACTTGAAATAACCAAGTTGGTAAGAAACGCGTTGCGTTTACAAAAGTACATAATCTAATGTCAATATAAGCAGCAATATGATGATGCATTACACTTTTTCTGAGGTTATCTTCTTGTATCTTGGAAAATAGATCGATTTTCGCCTTGTATGTCTAGCTTCATGAAAACTCGAGAACTGGGGGAGTTTGAGGATGGGAAAAAAATGTACAACGGATTCTGATGTAAAGCAACTTTCACCATTCAGTGAGAGAAAAAGGGTGTGCGAGAGGGAACGAGCAATGAATTCTCAACATAATAACATGGCAAGAAAAGTGATTTGATATTAGATGATGCTAGTGATACAACAATTGTATACAAGTCGTCCTGCATACACAAACATGCTTTTTCACTTCTTCCCCAACATTCCTCATTGAATTTATTATGCTGCTCCCTTGCGATATCTGTTTATGTAGCAGGATAATTGTGATTGTTTCCCACAATTACTTTGTTTCATCGTAATGGAAATTCATGTACATAGTAATGAAGCGAGGTGGTGGTTTGCCTGTAGAAATACTTGCGAAAACTCCGTCATTCCCTCCAAAATGACCCTCTCAGCAGGACACTATGCCAATTAAAAAGCCAGTAACTAGCCGAGTCTTTCCAATATAAATGGAGATTTCCATAATAAAAGGCCTTTACTCTTGTGCACCGTGGTATTGGGCCCGATGGCACTAATTAAAATTTTATTCCCGACCTCACTCGTCCATTCTGATTTAGCGGAAATTAGGGGAGAACTGTACAAAGGCAGTATTGTGAGGAGAAATGATCGTTTTTATTGGCAATGAACTCTTAATTTCTATTTCATTGCGAATTTTGGCATCGGCTTCCGATCAGCTTCAACTGAGTTCCCTTCACATAAAAGCTGAGAAGAAGGGGAACCTGGACGTAGGGATAACAAGGGGAGAGATGAAAAATGTAATATATATTTTTAAGCTACTTTGTTGGCCAATTGCCGACTGTGCGAGAAACAAGGTAGAGAGGAGGACAAGACGGATACAAGGATTTTCTCAGCTATCAACTCACAGTTGAAAGAAAGAGATGGATTTCGGACTTGCTCAGCTTTGTAAGTTAACATGATCCGGCTTGTTTCTTCTAAATATCGATATGCAGAGATAGTTCTTGTTACTATTTTACCGAAAAAGCAACCATCTAGAGAGAGTGGGATGATACTGTTGAAGCCACAAAGTGTTCTTTTAGCTTTGCTTTCTTCCCAAAAGGAAAGGGATATTTTTCACATTGAAGCTAAAGTAAAATGACCACCCTAATCATCAACATCAGAGAAGAAGCATGATCCAGTGGAAAAGAATCTCTGCACTAAAGAGCTTGTGATATTGGTGAAATGCTGAGCGTCGAGAGAAAAGAAAGGTATTTTGATCAAAATGGGGGCAACGTGAGAGCTTATCAGTTTGGAAGCACTTTGGGTTCATTTCTCAGCGGAAATAACGTCAGTAGGGTTTGGCCAAAGATCGTAGGACCTTGGAAAGCCTAGTGAACCAGCGGGATATAAAGTAATACAAGCTTTTATACAGAACTAGCCAATATAATCTGGTTGTACATGCATTCCCTTCTATTGACCAAAATGACTTGTGAGATGGGCCAAATAAAATACTTTGTGAAAGGAGGAAAAATAACTTGTGGAGAAAAGTATCGAGTCCATCGATCCATTTTCTTATGCCCTCTCATGAGCTCTCATGAATTCATACTTTTTTGACATCTAGGAATCTATTCTTTTCCTGGTGAAATATACCCCATAAAAATAATATATTTCATACATCATGAACAAAGCCTTACGTCATAATGCGACAAAAGGCTTTAGTTTGCTTGAGAATTACTTTTAGGAGGGTATCCACGAATGAATGCACGTTGAGTAAAGAGGGTGAGTGCTGGCTGGATGCTGGATTAGGAATAAAGACGAAAGGGATTTCAAGGGAGGAAGGACAATTCAATTAAACAAATAACTACCTATTTCCACTCTCCTTGTTGTCTCACGTCTGCCAGTCTAAAAATATTATCTATCATTTATATTTCTCGAGCTTTTATACTTTTTCGTCCAAAGGAAACTGCAGCATGTACTAATGCATTTCAAAGGTCTAATAAATGCAATGGAGTTAGCAAGTCATTCTAAATAATTTAAACAACCTCACCTTTTCAACAAGCACAATTGCTGTTAGTGAGTGGATGATTATGATGCTTTTAAAATATTAAAAGTGTGATAAGTTGTTCACCTATCACATGATGTGAGTATATAATACTTTGCGAAAATAGAAAGTGTTTGCTTGCCTGGGCTATTTTTAGAAACATAATTGCTCAATTATGGAGGGAGAAACAGATTGAAAAGCAAATTCTGGTTGCAAGCGGTTTCCTCTATAATAAGGATTTCAAAATAATTTGGCTCTTGTGGTGGAGTGTTTTCCTGAGAGCATCATCATCATACCTGTCATCACACAATGTTATTATGGTAGTCTTTTGGAGCAACATGAAAATTGGAGCTCTTCAACTCTTTTAGAAGTTTTCCACACCTCATTACTCTCAATAAACAAGCATCATGAATTCCCACAAGTTGATATGCCTCTAAGCAAAAGTTTTTTCCCTTCTTTGATTCATTCACACTTTACAAAATTCCATTCCCCAAAGGCATTATTCGCCGACATGAATGAAGGATATGTACCTGCCCGTTTCCAAATACTGCACACACGCACATCTTTGAATTGAAACTAATGAAAAACTATGAGGATCCCATATCTCAAAGTTTCAAGTTTAACTAAATGAGGGAGAAAGTGGAAAGCTTGAGAATGAGTTATCACCAGAGACACTCTCAGACTTACGCTTCACATTAACTTATTAAGTAGACTCGAGCCGTTTTCTTTACCCTTCCCAACAAAATACTGTCAAATGCACATCATTCGTTCTTTTTCTTCCTTTCCCTCGACTTTTGTATTCATTTTCTTTCCGTCCCTCGAACAACCGGTCTTGCTTCGTTGAGATATCTCATCCAGATAAATATAATGATAAAAAAATAAATAAAGAAAAATAGAGCGGTGCAAGAAGGGATGGACTCAAGCTCTGTGTAAATGTGTACAAGAGGAGTTGTATAATAATAAGTTGCAACCACGGAGCCATTAGATTAGAAAAAAAGACGTTCCTGATGGCTCCAGCCCAACCTCTGTCTCCACTCCAGTTTCAGATATTGCTGACGTCTCTGGGTGTACGTGCTTACACAAGAGTTCTTATAGATTTTCATGAGTCTTATTCCAGAGAGAAGAGTACAAATGTGATTCTTTGTATTCACTCCCTTTTTTAGTAACAGTCATGCAAAGTCTGAACAGATCAAAAACAGCAAACTTTGCCAAAAGCACTTCATCCCATCCTACTCATACAATAGTTTACATTACCATTCCCCTCTGGTGCATATATCCAAAGAGGAAACACATGTGGGCTTATGTGTAAGAATATAAAAGCTTATATATTCTCAAGAATAAAAAGAGGCGACTGCGTATCTCTAAACGTATATTTTTAGGATATGCTCGTTATTATCGTTCTTTCGGCAAGTACCACAGTCTGATGCATAACTCTAGTCAAAATATGGAGAAAAAAGAGAGAATAGAAGGAAGGAAAAGGGAAAGAAATCTATTCAATGTATGCTTAATACTTCCTATTCCTCTTGGCTTTCCAACTTTCTCCTTTTCCCCCAATACTTTCATCGTTTCAAACTACTGAGGAGTGAGAGAGCCTTGTTGTTCACAGGCTTCATGAAAATAAAGCTTGCTGAAAGTCACACACGAGTGGAGCACCGCAGTATTTCCTTTTCACTCTCCTTCTTACAATTTCCATGTGTGTGTACAGACCTCCTTAAGCTACCTACATTGTACAACTCATATGTAGTATCTTCTTTTGCATCTTTGTTACCACGCTCTGAGTCACGGACCAAGATGAAAAGAAAGTAGCACCATTTCTACATATTTATTTTCACCATCATCCCTCTTGACGAAGAGAGAACAAATCTTAGCGAAAAAAGAAGGCAAGGAGGAGAAGCATTTTGTATTTTATTACTTTCTCCGTCATATCATAAACATAAATGTATTATGGGAAGGGTACAATTTTGAATTTAGAAGGGAATAAATCCCTCTTAGGAAAAGTGTCAAGCTAGGCACTCCATTGAAAAGTGTAACTGCACACCCTAATAATTAGATTTTTGAGGGGATGATTACGACTAAGAATGGTGGAAATTCACGTCGCATTTTATTACCACTCCAGAGCAAAGAAAAATTCTCAGATTTTATGTGCAAAATGATAGTATACGCGTGATTGGATGAAAACTTTAACATTGATTTCCTTTCCCTCTCGATAACCATACAAAGTTGAAGACTTTTTGGATTATAATGATGTTTACATTGTTTATATGCTCTTGTGAGAGTGTGCCGTTGCATAAAGAGAACTTTCACTGAGTATGGGAAACTCTTCCATATCATGATTTTGTACTTGAACACGAAAAAATGGGAAAAAAGTTTAGAGTTTGTGAAAATGGTTTTTAACAAGACGTGAGATACACAAAAAAATTGAGAAGAGTTTTCCCTCCTCGAGAAATGAAAACTTGTTAGTCATGCACAGTGTAAGCTTGTATGAATAAATACATGGACGTTATTGAGAATAAGTTGTTTTTGTGACAGAATTTCCTTGTCCTTGTAAGCTCAACTGTGTATTCCACTCGTTGTTATTCAATGCGGTAAGACTCCATCTCAGAATGTTTTTTAGCGGTGAAATAGCATTTTTGCTTGATATTTGAAATTTTGCATTTATAAAACTATAGCGTCATAAAATGTGAACTCACAACTGTACTTTTTGGTAAAAAAAAGTCTACTTGAATATAATTTTCAATCTAGAAAATGTCTGGTATTGTGTGCAATGGGAAAACTATGAAAATATTTTTTCCACTTGGGAGTAAAGTTAATAGTCATTTCAAAAAGTTGGAAACTTTACAATATTTTCCGTTGTCAAAAGTAGTGAAAAAAAAGTTTCTAAAAGGGACAATCACACTTCTTTTTTTCCCACTCTTATTTTCAAACTCCCCTTTTATGATGCAGTCATCCAACTTCAAATTAGTTTATGCTTTATGCTACCTCCAACTCTTGAGGCGTAAATGTATCCACAATCAACTTCACTATATAAAGTATAAAAGTTCTTATCTGGGAATGAGAGCGTCATGGAAAAAGTAATGTAATGGATTACGACCATTTCAACAATGAATTCAATTTTTATCTTTGAAAAAAAACGAATATTGCTAGCTATAAAAATCCGAGTCAAATGCAAGTCTTGAATGTCTTTCAGAGAAATACGGCTTTGGTTGAAGAATTCTCAAAGGTGAAATTAAAATTGGGATTTTACATGGGGTATTATGAGTATGGTAGAATACGATTTTTTTTCACGTGCACTCAATCTCAAACTAAATGTGGAGTATTTTTAAAAGCAAAAATATGCGCCATGTAATTTTTGATGCAGATAATGTCTAGAGTTTAAGCACTCGACACATAAAACTAATTAAAAAATCTCATATAGCGACAAAAGGCATGTGCGACGGATCACTGGTTCTCTGACAATGAGTTTGTATTCTTCAAATTTTCTCGACTTGAAGACAACAATGAGTTTGATCTGATGTTTCTGTGATATATCNTTCTCGACTTGAAGACAACAATGAGTTTGATCTGATGTTTCTGTGATATATCAAATGTCGCCATAATTGTGCATATGAAAACTAAAAACCTTGAGCTTATAAGTTAAAATACCTCCTACGCACAATTTCCCACTAAAAGTGGACCATTTTTTACTTTGAGACAAGAGAAAAATCCCTATTATTACATGGCATTCTATTCTTGCGTGAAAAATTGAGCCAATTTCCATTTGAAAAGTCATTTATAACTTGTATCTCTCTCAGTCTAAGCTGCTCCACTACTTCATGTTCTTTCAGTTTGACGACGAAGAAGCACTTTTAGTTTGTAATATTGCTTTCATTCATCATTTCCTGACTGTTTAGAAACAAACTTCCAAACTACAAGTATGAAATGAAGGAGCGTTTCAAAACCAAAAACTACCCTCTACACAGACGTGCTATCACACCCATTAAATATATGGCCAAGTACTACGTCATCCAATATGTTGGCGCCATTTCGCAAGGCCTGACAGGCATTCTACTGAGCAGAAAAATAAAACTTCCAACAAAATGTGGACATAAGGCCATTTTCGCTATCCACTTTCCTCTCCTCCCACAGCAACTTTCAAAAGTTTGCGTAAAACCACATCAATGTTGGGACTTTAGGCAGGCAGGAGTACACAGTTGCTTTTATATTATACAGCCAACCCGAGCTGGGAAATGTGTCAAGGAAACCACAAACAGGTGCAATTTGCTCGATAATTGGTGAATGAAAAAATACTCTTTCACTTGTGAAAAGAGCAGAACAGGTGGTGAACATTTTGACGACTTGCCTGCGCCAAAGTAAAATCACGCCTGGTCTTCTAAACTACCAGTATAACCTTTACTTTAGCAGAGGAGCTTTACGGGAATGTCTTCAAAACCATAAAATGTTATATCCCCTTTTCCCAGCTTGTATTTGCACAATGTCTGAGGAATCAATAAAAATGAGAAAAGTGTGTAGTTTTCCGAGACTTATAAAGCGTTGTTGGAGGACCAAGAGCAAACTGTAAAATATGCAATACTCGTGCTCCAAACTACAGCTAGGTCGTGGCCACAAATATGCGTGAGCTCATAAGTGACAAAAAAGAATAATAGGGAATGATGTGATATACTACACTTTTTATTTCCTCCTCATGTTCAAACTTGATACGCTTTTGTGCAAGGCTTTAAATTTTATTGTTGGTTGGGTGTTTGTGTGAAATTGCAACTCGCATTGCCTTAATGCTCGTGTTTGTGTATCCACAAGGTTTTGCAAGGAGAAGCATGTTTTATGCAGGTATATATCATGCAGTTACAAACCACCACATTTTACCTAAAACTGGTCATATGGATACATATGTAATATGGATATTAGTTGCTAGTGAAAATATGCACCAAAAATTGTATTCCATACTCTAGCTTAAGTGTACCTTTTTGAGAGAAAAAACTGAGAGGAGCAAATTCTAGGTGGTCATTAAGAGAGTAAGGGGGAACATGGTAAAGATTTTTTTGTCGCTTTTTCTCGGCTTTTTTATACGAATTTCCAAAGGGAATAATAAGTGTAATAGCCTAAGAGAAAACAAAGTATAGTTTTGCGGAAAGGAGAAAAAAAATCGAATTTGTGAATTAGGAAAAAATTGATTTACTCCACGTAGTTTGCATAGAGGAAGGAACAACATGGTTTTGGAGAAAATATTCCAAATAAAACTTGGAGCACAGGCATATTTAGTCGAGAGTTGAGCATGGAATGTTCAACAAATTGTATTAATGTGGTGTCCAGGGTTGAACTGGAAGTTTTGTTGATGTACAATGTTTAACGTTAACTTATTTGGATCGACACAAGGCGGCATGTGTGACTCGCTTTTTGGGAAAACGAGCAGTTGACTCTGTTTGACAGATATAAAACGCTTCGAATTTTTCCCATGAGTCAGACACAGACAGGCTCTTGTCTAATTCTAATTGCATCATGATAAAATGAAATTCACTCGCTCTATTAGATTACGTATACTTGTGACTGTTGACGTTTAGGAGAAGGGCTCGTAAAGACATACAAACTTGTGAGATATGGTGAGATAGTGTTGGAAATAAATCAGGTTAGTTTCGGAAAACCTGATTGATACCTTTCATGATGCAAATGCAAACACTTTTCACCTCGCAAATCTGGAATGGTTGGGAAAACTGTAAACAACTTACGAAATATCTTTCCTTTTTTCTCACTTTAAAAATACATACATGTTGGAAAACAACCAAATGGAATCCCTTTTAGTGATCAAGTGTTTTGTGCTTCAAGTGTGATCTTGTGCTAACATAGTTTGGAGATTTGAAAGACATTCTCTAAATTGCTTAAGTGGTGGGTCGGTGAAGTTTGACGTGTAGGTAATCTAGATAGCTCATTTTCTCATTTATTATTAACGATTGACGAGATCTATATCGGAAAATGGTCATGGTTGTACAAATCTAGGATAAAATGTACGTTGCATGTGTATTGATTTTCTGAAAAATGTGGTTATTTCTCAAAGTGCAGCAGAAAAAACAGAGCCAGAGAAAATAACAAAATATGTAAGCCCACACCTCATCACTTACAAAACTGGATTTCAAATATATAAAAATCCAAATTGCCACAGGTACATTGACAAAATGTTAGTATCTAACTTTAGATTTCCGTTCACGTACAACATTGCCCCATTTAATGGAAAACACCCATATTGAAATGTGAGATTTGGCAAAGAAAAATCAAGAATAATCCACTTGAGCGTCTTCCTTTATAGCTGGAAAATTTAATTTAGAGTACAAAAGCATGCCAAACATCAATATCAGTTTCCTTTTCTGGAAAAAAATGAAATTGCCAAAGGGTAATATGATTTTGGTTGCTCCATATTCCAACTCTCTCGGTGTCTTACCTTATATGAATTTTCAAATGGGACAAACAACACGGAATATCAACACAAGAATTCTTTTATACATTGGTAATATTTTTCCCCCCTGGAAATGTGGGAACACAGAGCTACAACTTATTTCTCCCAAGAAAATATTAGAAAGTGGGAGAATGATGATGAGCAATGGAAATTACTACAGATTTCCTTCTGCCTTATTTGATTTCAACTGCTAGATTTCCTATTATGATAAGCATGTTCACACGCAACGGGAAAATCACGAGAGGGGGAAAAACGTGAAATACTCAAAGAATAAGAAGCAATGTGTTCCCAATGAACAAATAACATAGAGACTACTACTCCCCGCCTTCAGCTCACAGTCAGTCTGCTGTTATTGTGGATTCTAGTTCATTCCTTTTCCAACGAATGTCAAATGCGGAAATTCCATACACGGCTTATACAAGTATAGATAGCTATATGAACTTTCTTCCTTTGTGGCAAATTCTCTGCCTTGGAGTAAATGAAATCCTTTCCTTTTTACAGCCTTGAATACCATACAGTATGAGAAAAGCATATATAAGAAATAATGGAAGCAACTCGTAAGTTAACTTTGGAATTGTGACTTTGCAACTACATGTACGACTGCACCAGCCCATTTTACAAGTGTTTAAAAGGAAGGAAACCCGATAAAAGCGTGTTCATTCTTTACAGCGCCATATCTCACATTTGTAATTCAAAAGAGTTAATTGGCGAGATTGAATTTACTAGGAGTTCCTTGTGTTGATATCCATGAATGTGTTTTGTGTTGAGGGAATGCACTTTATCGAAATTGGTAACTACACGAACTAGTTGCGTCCAAGTTTGGTATCAATTTTCAATTAGCTAAAAGAAGGACAAATAGGTTGTAAGAGTTTTCTCCCAATGTCATTGTAAAAATTACAAAGCAGTCTAATTATGAAATCAATTGAAATTTGTGAATGATCAACTTTTTGTATACGACAAAATATATTTAAACTTTGTTACTTTATATAATTTACTCTCTCACATCTGCTCCAAGGATGGATTGGATAAATGAGAAAGTTGAAATTTTATTAGAATGTTTATCCCATGCCAGTTTGAACCGCTCAGATTTTCCATCCATCTATTTTAGTCTTCATTCTCAGATATATAAGCCCAACTGTTTGGAAAGCTTTTGATAAAGATGTGCCACACAAATGAAAGTAACTTTCTTCTCGAAATCGATCAAAGTTTTCAGGCAACCATCTGTAACAACTTTTTCAGTTCTAAATAAATGGCGAAAAAAAGTATTCTCCTTAACATAGCTTACCTCACGTTTTCCTTCCCTCATATCCCACCACCAAAGTTCCATATAGTTCCATAATATGTGATGTGCATACATACAAGTGATGGAGACTGTGAGAAAGAGAGAGAGAGAGAGACAAGAGTGGGAAAAAAGTTCTATCGACTCTTCTTTCTTCTTACTTTTCCCAGTCATACATATACTTCACAGAATCACTTTCATATCCTCACTTTTTCTCTTTCATTATGATCTCTTTATATCCACTTCAATTTATTTCCTTTTTAGAAAAAGCCGTATACTTTGTCGGCGATATTAGGCACCTTCCACATTTTATAAGATGATCATGTCATATTGGCAATAGAACAATGTGTCCCCTTTTTCACTATACTTCTCTTTCAATCAGCTTCAGCGCCGCCACTCGATTTTATGCGGTGAATGACAAGGCGGTGATAATAATAGTCAACGCTGACTCATGGTTGGGGGTTGGCATGGAGGGTAGTTACAAACCAATTTATTTATCGTGGTTGATATAGCTTCAAAAAATTCTTTTCCTCTCACCAACATAATATATTCTCGGTGGATGATAGACATTTAAGTCGTTGCATATATTTTTCATATGCTGGTCTCTACTATATGGATATCTCCGCCGACAGATAGTACACGTCAATGTTGAATGTGGACGGAATTTCATGTTTTTTTCATTACAAATACCAAGATATTCGAGTCAATGTCGCATTGCTAATGTTTCTCAGAGTCGTTATCAACAAGAGGGGAGAGTGACAGAGAGGTAGAGAGATGTTTTTGGTGGAAGGTTTTATCGCATCAGTGGCTTTCCTTGCTCACTTCATTTTCATCCTTTCGAATTATTTTTGTGGTTAGGTTTGTCTCCTCCTTCAGTTGAAAGCATTCAACACACAGCGAAACATGCTGCTGAGTAGACTAGAAGGATGAAATGATGAGTCCAAGTTGGATCGTTAGCCCAGGTATTATAATAAAATGCATGAGAAAGGAGAAATATGGAGAACATCATATGCAATAAAACATTTCCAGTGTTTTACTCTAGGGCTGACCACTTTGATAGTCAGCTCTTTTGTGTCTTAAGGGAATTCCCTCCCGGGTCAATTACAGATACCAACGGGAATTCCTTTCAGTTCACTTGGCAAGTAATACAACTTGATTTTCAATTTGAAACAGACAAAGATGAGCATAAATTGGAGCGATTTTTTTGGTAAATGTGCACAATAAAGCATATAGGATTCCAAAAGCTAGACAAGGGAATCGGTTCATTGTGATCAATATAATTAGAACGAATTGTTCATGAAGAAGAATAGATAGGGAAAGAAAGGAAATTAAATTCCCATGCATGATTTCCGATAAAATATTTATCCTTTTATGAAACAAGTTATATTTCTACTCAGCCGCCGTATAAACGGGTTGGGAAAAACATACTTTTATAAATTCAATAATCCTCTGCTAATAAGCTCAGTCTGAAAAATATGATAAAAACGCAATCTTCATAAGCGGGAGAAGATGTAGTCGCTAAAACTTTCTATATTGGAAATGATGTTGGCTGGCTTTGCCTGATAAGTTCTCTCGTTCTTTCAGACATACATCCACATCCACATAAAAAATGTATCATTTTCATTTCATACGATGGTACTCAAACTGTGTGAATCTTCTATTTTCATCTCTTTGATTTTTTTTACAAAAATCATTTTGTCATTTTATGCGAGGGATTTTTTAATATCTGGAATAAGCTCGTCGCATGCCAACTTGCTATTCTCGCAGTTATAATCGTCACACTCAAGGATACAACATGCCTTAGCAGGATTATCACAGAACATGGAAATTCTTACAAATGAAATTCTTTTTGGTTGTCAGAGAAAGCGTGAAGATACAGAGACAGAGTAAAGAAGGACAGGGAGAAGACGAAAGGGAAAGAATTGTGATCATCCTGCACAACCCTGTTTTACTTTATTTTAAAACTCTTATTGCTCTTCCAAGACGTAGGGTTATCGTAGCGAATGAAATTACAGTTTAGTTTACAGTCGAGCGAAGTATTCCTCCTAAGTAGCCGGCGCCATGATATAGGCTGAGATTGCAAAAGCTTCTCTAGAATTACTTGAGCAAACATCTCTAGTTACCTATGACGATAATATGTTTGCAAAGGAGCGGGTGAGCGGGCATGTCGCTGCCTTGAAACCGTTTCCTTATCAGTTTACATTGTATAAGAGGCGGGTTGCTCTTTTCGGATAAATATACGCTGCATTAGGTCGCCTGTATGGGAAATGAGAGCATGGTGAGTTCTTGTTCAGCTCCATTACATACATATCATGATGATGATGTATGAAGAGTTCAATTTAGGCTTGTACCGCTTCATGCAAACAAAAACCCACTCAGCTACAGAAATCATGGACGAATCCAATTCATAGCAGAATTTACTCAAGACGAGGATATCACTCTTTATAAAGTAGGATTTTCGCGGTCAAAAATTTACATGTAATTTATGATTATAGAAGCAGTTATAGTAACCTCCCTCTCTACATACAAATAATTCTTTAATTTTCATGACATCATTTGAAAGCTAAGATGTTGATAATATGCAAAAATATTTGGTTAGGTTAACGAATTAAGCGACCGATTGGGCAATCAATTTGATTAATATCATTGGAATGAATTAAAGGATTATTGTTGGAATATATAGTACGAGAAAAGGATGCTTACTTTTAACGATTGGATGCATAGCTTGTTATTTTGTTTCAGAGATTTTGGTCGCAAGTTTGTTTCCACTGGATATTTTGATATTAAACCGTAACGACATACTAATTTGAGCATGTGTTATAAACAGTTTTCAAAATCAGACAAAAGTTACAGATGCACAAAGTCAGCCGGTTGCTTCCCATTCAAATAATGGGAATTGGTACATCCAATCAGATCTCTCCATATGAGAGTGATTGGTGCATTGAGAGAATTGGAGAGAATGATTGGATGTACCAATTCCTATTATTTGAA
>JAHZNA010002025.1:0-60665 GCA_027743935.1 Sinodicranocentrus sp. ZH6
AAAGTTAACTGATCTTGATGGTAACTATATAAAATACGTACCCTGTTGGGTCGATTATCTCAGCTTGGGTGAGTGTGTGCAAAAAACAAATAGCATATTTGAAATCTACACAAAAAATCTTACCTGGTACAATATCCCGTTTTATTGATATCGTTGGGGGCCAAATACTTACATTGTTCCATGATTAATCACCAAGTTTGTGAATATCTTTGTATTTGTAAATGGTTAGCTTAGGTTTAAGTTATATCATTGTATGTTAGAGGTTAGGGTTAGGTTTGAGTTGTATCGAAGTGTTGGTTAAGTAGGCTAGGTTTCACGCATTTCAACATTCAATTTTCAACGTATGCAAGTTATAAATTGTATTCACTGAATTTAGTAGAAGACACTAGACACTTTTACACGATAAATTATGACAACAAAAATTTATAGATAGAAAATTTCGTTCATGGGAACTGTGGCACTTGAAAGAACAGTTCCTAGGACGCTGATGGCATTTCCACGTTGAATTTGCTAAACTTATGCAAATATTTTCAACTTTGGACTTTTTTTGTGTAAAAAATGAGTGCTGGTAAACCGAAGTCGAGAGTGAGAGTACAGGGTTACCAACTCCCAAAAATTGGGAGCTGGTAAGCATACTTCTGACTTGACTTTAAACGAATGAATTATGAAATGTGTGTGGGTACATTCAACATTTCGTTAAATTAGGGATTTAGGGTGTGTTGCACTTGGTTAGAAACAAACTAATGTTCATTTCATTACGTTGTACGCGATATTCCCAAAAATATTTTCTTATAATAATCTTAAATCTTAAACGACCAACGACCATCACCCCCTGGCCAAACCTACCGTCAACTATCAACCTTATAAAAACAAATCAATAATTAATCAAACCTCGAACTTCTTTCATCCTTGAATGTTGAAGATGCATAGTAAGGTCAAAAACCCTCCACATCTCCAGTTCTCAAGCATAACCGCTTATATTGGCCCCATACTAATAAAATTTTCGGGAAAATTGGTCACTTCTGAAATCAGCTCTGCAAAGTGCACTGACTGTCAACTGTAGAAGCCCTGCATTAGCAATTAAAGTTAGATGGCCATTAACTGACTGATGAAACATCAACCGGCAATAGTCCGCATACAACATACAACATATATCCCCATATGTCCTACCTACAACCTATGACCTACCTCTACCTTGGAATAATTTATGATTCTATGATTGATTTTGATTAGTTGTAGCTTTTAATGAAGGTTCGTGGTAAGGTGAAGGTTTTTATGAAGGTAAAGGCTGTTTTAGTTTAAGGTGAAAAGGAAACGCAAAACGCATTAATTAGTCATTTCATTAATTGTGAAAAGAAATATGACTCCAATTCTAATAGACGTATTCGTTTCTTCATTGTTTTGAAAGGCAGTGTTGGAAGATAAATCATAATTATGTACTTGTACTTGACTAACTTGAACTATATTGATGCCTTTAATGTTATTTACTTATATTTAATGATAAACTTGATTATAAATTACTATAGCTTGCTTGGAAGTTTCGCCGTGCCGTCGTCCCATTCCTGTGCAAAAAATACTATCGTTTATTTGGGATAAATTCTAGTAAATACTACAGATATGGCTTGTGCAACTTTGAAAAGAAGTTTAGATCTGGACCCTCTTCATTCACCCTCATCTCGACCTTCAAAGCGAAGACGATTTGGAGGAATGGGCTCACCCTCAGCGGCTGCTAGCACACCAGCTCGTGAAGAGGTCGCTTCTCCGTTTTCTGCTGTAACACCAAGTCTCACATCAGAGCAGATTTCTACACACATTCGTGAAGAGATGAAGCGACTAAATAGACGTCGGCAGTTGTATAATGGCGATGAGAAAGAAAGTTCCAGTATGAATGGAGGGGGTGGAAGTGGACCTCCTAGTCCGGGAAGTAACGGCAATGGTACCGACTTCAACATAGAATCTTTGGGATCACCAAGTTCCATAGCTGTAACATAATCTATCCAAAACTGAGCAGTAGATTTCTATGTATATGTATTACTACTATTTCGCATTATTAAGAGATGGATGGCATAATATGGCCAGAAACTGAAATTGTTGTATGGATGGAAAAAATGTACTACCGCATTTAACTTCAATAATGTAATGTTTTGCTTCTCACGCAATAACTATTGTTGTATACTGATAATTGATAATACTGATGTTATTCAAATTCTTGTATTGAATGAGATAAAGAATACCCTTATAACTTTAACGTAAATGAGATGCTTACGTTGGTCGTTTAAAAGTAACATACTAATTGTAAGAATTTTTGGTATTGTCTCTTTTATTACGTTGGAAGGTCTTCGTCTCGTTCATTCTTTAAGTGTAAATGTTTTGGGTATCTTACGTAGTTGATGTAACTTACATTGTCTCGTGTGCTTCGCTCAGTTTAAATTAATTAATTTAACTCTAATAATTTTAGATGTTATTTTAATTGGGCTTAAGGCCGTGTCGTGTGAATATTGTTTTCGTTTGCATGTGCATGTACGTATTCTCTTCTGCGGCAATGTCAGTGTCATACATATGAATAATAATTAAATATCCGTAAACTGCTCGTGCATACAGTTGAAGACAAAAAGTGCGGTAGGAAAATGTTTAAATGTTTAGGAAAGCAAGGATTTTTATGTATTCTCATCTCAATTTGCCTTACGCTACGTAAAGATTGTTATCTCTGAAATCACTGATAGAGGATGTTTAATATTCAATACTTAGAACAGTAAGACAAGGAGTGGTTCTTGATTTCAAATCAAGCTACATGAAAAAAGAACTAATTTAGGTACAGTACTGATTAATGTTATCATAATCGTCATTTGTTAATGGAGCAAGTGCCACTACCACCTCCTGAGTGGTGTGGTAATTCTTTGACAACTGGCGATTTTCTAATATATATATAGCAGAAATAATACACAAGAAACGAATATTGTGGAACATATGTAATATGTGTTGCGTTGCGTAGCGTATGCACATATCTACATCTACATACGTAATTTGATTAATGAGGACCTTTTTACTATTGCGTTTGATATTCATTTTGGGGAGAGCGTGTGGTAATACATAATATTGTATTAGTGTACATCGATAATAGACTACTGTACCATGCCTTATAGTATAATATTTAAATAAGATAGATAATCAAGTAAAAGCATCTCAGGTTTCGAATGTTTTTATTGGAACTTTTTTGTAATCTCTCCGTGTTTTATTGGTATGCTGTTGGAAACTGATTTGTTAAATGATTTGTGATGGTTAGTTAAATGACAGCCTCTAGTTGCATTTTGCGTTATTGTGTATTAAGCTCAAGTGCTTTAGATCCTCAAGTGCGCTAAATTACATCACGCTCCATCAGCATCAGTAGGTCCATCTTTGTTTAGTAATTAAGTACGATTTACATTTAAAACTTCCATTATTTGTGTAAAATAATTTGATGATCCGTTTGTCATTGATAAATAAATACTTGATGGTTTTGATTAAATAAAATTACAAGTGTACGAATATTAGTATTTTTATATGGAAATTGTAATTGGCATACTTAAGGACTTCTTCACACACCGGCATTATGGTAATAAGTACAAAACTTTAACCTGATTTATTTATAAACATTTCGTCCATCAAGCTCTACGAAAAACTGAGCTAGAAATATCTGAATATCAAATGTACATGATAAGTGCGAATAAATAATGGGAAATAGTCGAGAGTATTTAAAAAAAAGCACTTCAAACAAGAACTTACAAAATCACAGATCGTTTGGTTAGAAAGATTTGGGCTAGATTACTTCATTAAGCATGTATATAGTAATTGTAGAACTACATTGAAGAAAAGCTTACACAATACATTCAATTGCATACGTGCGTGCGTACAAACAAACTGTACTTGTGCATCAAATTTATTGACCTTTGCAAAATTGCTGGCATTTTTCCTCACTGACGAAATTGTTTCCATTGCTGTTACATCCTCCAAAATGAAACATAATGCAAGTCTTTGTTTTGGAGTCGTATCTGTAGCGAGTTACCATCGCTCGGCAGTCTCCACGAACCTCTGGAAGTCCACAAATGTCTTCTGGTTTTTCTGAAAATCCGAAAATATCAATACGATTGCATTATGAATCAGATCTAGCTTGTCTCACACCGAGTTTGCTGGCTTACTAGCACAAAGAGAACACATACCATTTTTCACTTTCTTGTCATCATCTTCAGATGGCGTTCCTGAGACGCTTCCAACTGGAAGCTTGCCTTCATCATCATCATCTTCGTCAGCAGGAAGTGTAGAACAGGCGCATTTCTGACATCCCGTCTTTTCATCTCTAATCACAGCACATTTTAGTGGACCACAACCATCAAACTTGGGGCAAGTTCCATTACCACTAACGGTTCCTGATTCAATCACGATGGCATCACTTTTGGCGTCATCATCCTTTTCGGAATGTATTCCGCATTGGTTGCTGCACTCTGTCTCTTCTGCAAATCTATTTCCATTTCCTCCACACCCCGAGTACTGGAACTGTTCACATTTCTTGGTAGCTGTGTTGAAATACCACATATCGATAATAGCTCTGCATGGTCCTTTTTCCTTGCCCAAGGAACAGTCATTAGGATTGAAAGGTTCTTTCGGCAGGACAGAATCTGTACCGTTTCCAGCTTCAACTGTGAAAGAGAGGAACATGTATGAATTATATTATTATATGTACTATGTATGTTGTATGTGTGTGTGAATTCATTTTAACAGAAAATTTATTACGTCATATTTTTACCGATAAAAGTATACTGTTTTAAGTACCAATCTTCATTGTTAGTTTTATGAGAATGACTGTTCAAAATCGCGACAAATAATGCAATCCCTATTAAGTTTATGTATATCTCACTGAAAAAATGTTGTGAGAGCCTTTTGCCTGAAAATCCCTTCTTCTTGTAAGATCCCTAATCTCACATCAACATGCGTGAAAATCAAATATAAAATTCATAGTTCGTTCCTAACAGCCCTAAAATCAAGGGAGATACATTATTACCCAAAAATTACCTGCAACTTCGGTCTTCATTAATTTCGTATCACAGATTCACACAATACTACTTTTACTCGCGGATGTTTTAGAGTATCATAGATTGTTAGCAATAAACCCCTCGTATTCTTTCATTATTTTCTTCCAGATTTTCCGTTATCCACTCTATTCCTCTATCTAACACAAACGCCATAAGGGAGAGAAATGAATTGAAACAAATTGTACAAATTATTTGAGCATGCAAAATAATACTTTCCAAATCTCTGTTCTCTGCTGTTGATAATGGGCACTCTGCATTTTCCTCCTGCTCTGCCTTTCCTCTCCAAGAAGAAGGAGACAAAAAAGGAAACGTCAACAAATGTTTCAAACTTGATATCTCTGGTATGCATGCAAGGAAAAACCGTCTCACTCTGTATTTCAGAATAACTGGTAAGATGTCAAGTCAAGCTCTCCATTTCGTTTTCTCAAGAAGAGGAAAAAAGTAAAAATGTATTCAACCGAAGTTCTTAAAACCGTCTGTTACATCTCATTCCTCACGACGCATTACATACAACAATAGTTGAATGAATGCAAAACGCTTTCTCATCATGGTTGTCGCAGATTACACAAGGCAGTCGTGTAGCAAACAACAATAACTACAAAGCAACTAGGTACGAATAAAGTAAACCGTTCTGTTGTTGTCGACGACGTCTCCTGTAAAATATGTTTACTGCTTTCCTTGCTACAACTACACGATAGGATTGACTACGAACGAGCATGAGAAAAGGTAAGGGAGTAAAAACCCCAAGAAGAATATTATGCTACCCCATTTATTTTCTCTTTCCTCACTCATTCCTCTCTTTCTCCAGCATCCCTTTTACGGAGAAAAGGTAAGCACGGCAGAAAGTGGTAGAGAGGCAGTGAAACATAATAGTATCAAGGAGAAACAAGTTAGTCAACTAAGTCGAGTGTGTAGAGTCCCTTTAAGGTATAAGCGTGAATAGTGAAGAGAGTATGACATGCACGGGCTATTTCACTTTGTCGTTATTTTGATTTTGATTGTGGATATTCTGATATTATTTTGATTTCACTTTCTCTATTTCTCCTGGTCGCAGCTGAACTGAATGCCCTTTTCCTGGCTATTAAGTTCAAACATGAGCTTCCGACTGTGTGGGATAGTTTACCTACTCGAATTGAGAAATCTTAAGTTGAGCTTTGTCACCACTACCTACGTACGTACACAATATGTACATAATATTCCAAGGAAATCTGTCTGAGAGAAAGAGAGGGTTCTACAAGAATAATAATGATGATCATGAGGACGATGGTGTGGGCATGCATGGAGTAGGCAAGCAATAAGTTGAAAAACCATTTAAGAACGTGAGATGGAGTATTATGTACACGGCGGCGGTACACTGGTATGGTAGAATATGTTTTTACTCTCGTGTAGTTTTTCCAAGGGAAAGGGGAAGAAGAGAAATTGCGACCAATTGCTTTTCATACCTTTTGTGACTTTTAGTAACTACAATCTAGAATAATGCCATATGCTTCGGAAAGAGAGAGAGAAGAACTGGAACTCACTCCTCATCATCTATTCCGTCTCTCTGTCGTATAATAATGAGCTTAATGGACTCTGCCAATGCTTCTTACATACTGAAGCCGGTTTGATTGTAGGTGCCATAGTGGTACACAATGCATAAGATGGTGCAGCTGCACACATCTACTATTTCGGTCGGTTGGAGAAAGAGTTAGTAAATGAGAAAGGGCAACAAAGCCAAAAAGAAAATCTTTGAAGGAGAGTGAAAGTGAAAGGGAAGAAAAGCAAAACTACTCCTTCAACTTTATCATACGTGCCTAGCCATTTTTTGCTTTTGCTTTTATGGAAAACTATTATTTGACCGCACCTTTTTCTCCCACTTGGGTAACCAGAAGAGGTAGGGAAACGTGAATTGAAACTTATTTCCCTTGTCCCATTCAATTCCATAAGGGTAAACGAGGTTATCGTGATAGCAAAGTTTATTGAAGGAATTTTTTAAATTGAAAATAAATCTTATGATAATAAGGAACAGCAAGCTTTCTTCCAAGAAAATGTCGGTTGAGTGGGAGCTTTCTTGGTTCCTATTGAGGGAGGCAGTACGCACGAATGTGGTTGACGATTTGGGGTTAAGTGAAAGTCGCTCAGAAAAGCTGTCACCGCCATTGACCACGTCGTATGTTACCGTCATCTGATTTACTATATTTTTGTATGATCTGCATTTGAAACAAGGAATTGAGAAGGAAAAATACGACCAATAATAAAGGAGAAAAATCAAATATCGGCAATGATTTGGAAAATTTCGGGGACAATTTGTCAACGTTCTATTACGGTATTTGAACTGATTGTTTTTTATTAAGTTATTTGAAATTTCCTATGCGTATATCAGTTTAAGCTGTGTAATAATAGCAATACTATTGATGTGAATTAAATTTGAGAAACACGCTCACGCCACCCTTCTAAATACAGTAAGTCCAAATCATCAAGCGTGTATTGTGTACACACTCAAGTATTACATAAGTAATACCCGAAATATATAGCTTGATAAAGTTTAGCAAGTTTAAAATGTACAGCCCTCACATTGCGATCCTGATGCGAAAATAGATCTAAAATATACATTGTGATCCTTCCTGACTGTAAATTGCACAGTATCATATCAGAGAGAGTTTTCAAACAAAGCCAGTTTTAGTCGAAAAGCATGTCAACGTCAAACTCACATTTTTTATGAAAGTTCTCAACGTTCTCTTTCATCCCTCTTTCAATCCCACTTGCAAACTTTCGGCTTTTCGTTTTAACTTTAGTTAAAGCATATACAGGAAAAGAGCTCTCATTGTATATTTACTTTTGTGACCTGTCTACTTCTCGTTTTCAAACTAAAACTGTCCTCAAATTTTACTATTTAACTACACTCTCCCATTTTCTATTATAGTACTTTAAATATTATTTGAGTACTGTAAGACCAAACCAATTCTACAAACTGATTGCCGAGTAAAATTGAGAAAATATAACATGAGCGAGAAATGAATGAGTAGAATTTATTTAAACGCTACTTCAGTAACATCTGGAAATGTATACATGTATATATTGGATTTAAATTCAAAAGAACTTAAAATAAATTTGAAAAATTGTAATCGATCCTACCAGTGCCTCTGAGAGAAGAGCTTACACAAGCATCATTTTATTGATGTTCAATAAATCCAAGGGAATTTATCAGTTTAATCCTTATTTGTACTTTGAAAAGAGTAGTTAAAAATGCAAAACATACAAGCGTGTGATTACATGGCCATGAAGAAAAGTGCAAAACAGACAAAGTCATTATAACTCCCGAAGGCAGTCTATACAACATCCTTTTTATATTACGGATGAGTCTATCATCAAGAAAATTCAAGGATGAAAGCTTTAAAGAAGCAGAAAAAAGAACTGCCAACTTCTCCTTAATGGATCCACCAACATCCATCCAATCCACATCTTAACTTCATCACAAAATGAATATAATGTAGAGAAAAATCTTAAACAGAGCTCTGCACTGGTTTCCCCAAAGTTCACAGAAAAAGGATAAAGCCGGGGAAAAGGGGAGAGAGCTGGGAACTGTGAGTTAAAAAGAGAACGCGGGTGAAAGAAAAGTATACTTAAATATACTAAACAAGTTTTTTCGCATCTGCTTCTTAGAAAGCAACTATAAGAAACCCTTTCAGTAAATGTGAGGAATATTACACTCTTTTAACATATGTAATGTTTCCTCCAGCACGTCAGATTATTATTAAAAATACGCTCTCTTCGTCTATCCTCCTTTAATATGTATATCTTTTTCATAAATGTACTGAAAACTCTCTGTCTGTCTTGTAAAATAAGCGTTGAAAATTATTCTTCCTTTCTCTCCACCACCACCATCACCATCTACTACCAGGATTGTAGCTAAAGTAAAAGGAGTTGTGCCGTCAAGTAAAGTAAAAGTAAAACGGAAGAAAGATGAAGACACTAGAGCAAAGGAGATATACAGTGAAGCTATACGTTTCAAATAGAGACACATATTTATATCCTTGATCCTTTGCTTTAGAACTCTACCAGCATTATATTGGTTTGTTATATGCATCTGGCTAATATTAAACATTCACAATTTTCAGATTCAGAAATTACTTACTACAGACACAACCAGACACTACAACTTATTATTTTTTGTTGGATGAATAAATCCGAAACAGAAATTTTGTACAGGGCGTAACAACGCAGAGTTCTCAAGTAGTAAGTGTGTTGGTTGTCGTGTAGGTTGTGTGAATCTTATGCTTCGAGGTAAAGAATAAATGAACCCGGTAGACGTCATACTTTATGCATGTAATTCAAAAGACTCATACTATGATGCTTGGATATTATAGTAGACAGAGAAAGAGATAGAGAGAGAGGTGCTGTTTTAAACTATCCTTTTCCCACTATAATTTTCCGTGAGGAGATTATATACCTACTTGAATGTTATACAGTCACGATGAAGACGGAGACAGAGATGTTAGAGAAAAATGAAGTTTACATGCATTTTCTCTGTATACTATATAATCTCAATTTTGTAAGGTGTTCCAAATATTATGCTTAAAAACTGAGAGGAGGAACATCAAAGGATTTAAGGAAACTCTTAGTCTGATGAAATGATTATGATGATGATGACAGTGGTGCGTGTGGTGGTTGGATGGTTGGCGGTAGTGAGAAAACTAAGTAAAGTACATACTTATTATAACATATTGTGGTGTTGCGATACATTTTGAGCCTGCTGCCAGAAAAAGATGATGATAGCTTAAAATGCATGGATGGATGAATGAATAGCTTGTGGTGGTGTGTGATAGCGACGGTACAGAAAGTAAGTTGCCTAGAGAAAGGATACTTTCCCGGATTACTCGTATTCCCAGTGTACGATAGGCACTGCCACTTGCTATTAATAATAACAACAACGACGTACTGCGTACCTTCCCTATTATTATTTTATGATTATGGCGACATAATATTAACGGGATTCTTACACGCTGTGTAAGGATGCCTGATGGGTGACCCTAGCTTTTTCTCCATGTTGGGGGAATTATTGCAGTTTTATGAGTAAAAAGTTGATTAGTATTGTAGAATTAAGGGTTGAGGGTATGGAGAGATCAAGAGGTTGTAATTTTTGTGAATCTTTAACCACCTCCATATTGGATAATGTGTAGTCGTTTGTAGTCATTTAGTACTCATATTTAGTGCACACTACTCAGCAGTAAATTAGTTTCGACAAAATTAAGAAACAGAAAATTAACAAAAAAACTCTTTATCGTAACGTAACTTATATTCTTGTTCATGTTGTTATTCGAAAGCTGTTTAATATTAAGGATAGGTATCTCCAAAAAAATATTTTTTTTTTCATTGCGTATAAAGTCATGAATGGAAATAAGGCTGTTTTCCGAAAATCCTAAGTAGCATGAATAAAAATGTGGAGAAGAAGGATATGATATGATAAAACAAAACCACAAAACTTACTGATAATAGCATCATCCTCAGAATCATCGCTGCTGGAAGGTGGAATCAAAATTTTCACCGTAGTGCTCGGGACGCTGGTCGAGGAAACCTCATCTGGGAGTGGGATTCCATTGCAGGAGCTCACCAGGAAGCCCACCAAGAGAAGTTGTGCGAGCACCGCCAAGGCACAAAAGCCTGATGCGGGTCGGGTTATTGAAAAGATGAAATATTTCCCTGACATTTTGTCACTTGCATGCAATGTTTCTTTCCTCTCGCTTCTCTGTTTCAAAATTCATAATAAAATACATCTTCAAATGAATTTTCATATCAGCCAACATCATCATCAAAATATTCATACCATTACACTTTATGTACAGAAGTACTACGTCATATGAAATGTTGCTGCTGGTGCAAACCGAAAATGGAGTGTCTAGATTTACGAAATTCTACATTAAATCGCATGTGGCATATAAAATCTTTCATGATTCCATTGTCATAAAGTCTATATACGAGAAAGCTTACGAATAACGTTTGCTTCTTCATAAAGTAGCTTGGTGTGTGGGCATGAACGAAATTTCCTGTTTTCTTCATCTCTAGGTATGTTATGCACCCTATAAATTTATACGTCTTTACGCGTCTTTACGCTTATATAAATGACACAAAGGATACAAAGCGCTAATCCTTTAACGTTGCTTTACTCACAAAAGATGAAACAACGGCATAGCTTCCATGATAATTATACAACGGACTGAAAGGAGTAATTGTATGTATTTTAAATTGATATGAGGACAATAGACAGTCAAACTTGTAGTATGATGCGCTAACTTTATAATTGTGTTCAAAAGTATCACACGCTTTTATGAGAGTTAGGCTGGATCAAGAAATGCTTGTTGTCTTTACTAGTCTTATGCATGCACATAATGGAAACACTGCTTGATACATTTTGGTACGCTCAGGTTTTTGACTAGGTATGTGCTTTCCTTGGGGTGTAAAACTTGGCGAGAGAACTGTTGCGGGATCAGTTCAGAGAGAAATTTAATTAGATTAAATTAATTTTCTTTCCTTTTTGTTTGCTCGTTGTGGAGAACGTACATTATGAGATTTATAAAACCTTATCACATAATAGTAGCCGGATATATGACAAGGTTTATGGGCTGTGTTACAAATATCAAATTATTATTCATGGATTTTATGGCGAGAAGCTAAGAAAAACTTTCCAGGAAAGCAACAAGAGCATTTTTTTCTAAAGTGCTACCAATATCGACGGGAGGTTTTTTTTTACAAGAAATACTTTTCAAACAAGTATCGTATAAAAATCATTCATTAATACGTGGATAGTTTGTAAAAGTAAAAAATGCAAAAGTTTTTCACACTGTATCCCATACCTTAAAAAATAATTTTTGACCTGTTCTAACCCTTAAATGTTTGGCTCTTGATGATGCTACACGTTTCCCAGAAAGTTTATCAGGAAAAGCTATAACGGCCCACTCCCACTACCAATTAATCATTGATTATGCTTCTAAAAACATTCCACACTTGTGTGCTTACGGAATGAAAAATTAGAATACATACCTTGAAAATTAGGCATATATTATTCTCTTTTTATATGCGTACGTATACCTCTTAGACAATTTTTCTGTTAGGCTTTTTAATATGCACAAACTTAAAAAGTAAAATAAAGCAAAAAGTTTGGAAAAATCCCCCTCTGCCTTTTACGTAAACACAGTATGTAAAAACAGTAAAAACCCAGAAAGTGTTTCTTGTAAACTTTTGCCTTACCGTTCTCGTGGTTGTTCTCGGGGTTGATTAGTCGGAGCGTGTAAAACTTTTAATTTTACTTTTTCCAAAAGGAACACAAAACGTTATTACAGCTACAAACAAACGTCTAGCTCACTCAGTTTGAGAGAGAACTCACTAATAATAATTAGTCAAAATAAAAGTAGCCTTGCCTTTCCTTTTTTCAGACGCAGATGCAAACTATTCATTTGTTCTCTCGCTTAAAAAACTTTTTTTCAAGGTAGAATAAAAACAAGAACGTTTGTCTACCTGTCCTATGATATTTACCAGGTGGTGTTTGGTCATATGAAGTGCTTACAAAGCTTATGTGTGCAGTTTACATGTAAAATATTTTTACCTCTTAGAAATAATGATCCAATTCAATGACAATGAGCTCCAAATATCTAAAAATAAAAAATAAATACTCACGGTTAGTGATGCCACTCGAGATGCACTTTTTCCAACTCGCCAGTTACACGATGTGATTAAAAGTGAACACGCACAAGGCTCCCTCAGTAATAATTTTGTTTCGCAATTGGATTTTTTTTGTTACACAGCACAAGTGCACTTTGTGTTATATAAGCACCAAGTGAGTAGTTACTTGAGCAGTTATCGAAATAGCAATGGCCGACCTAGTTTCCTTCTTGCTTACCTTTATATAGAAACGCGTTCACTGCTCATCATGACGATTATCGTGATAGGGTTGTAATTTTTATGGATACGTGAGGCTACTCGCATTTATTCTCTGACATGATGCATGGAATGCATGGACGGTTTTGTTATCAGTAAATATCCTTACTAGTTGTGTACTGTTCAATATTCAATATTTTTTTAGTTGTTTTGTTATACATGAATACAGATACAGTCTTTGTCCATTTTCGATCCTTTCATGTAACTAGCTGATTTTACATATGCTCCGTGAATGTGTATATACGAATGTAATATGATGTCAATCATAGCGTCAAAATCCTCTAAACAAAGGTACAAACTTCCACATTGGGTTACGCATATTGTACGAAGTTAAAATATTTAAATAAATACAATGCGGGCTTTGATGCTGTTTGTGTGTGCGTATTTATGCATTAAACATGTAGTCAAGTGAAGACAACTAGTGTGTGTATGGATTGAGTGGAATTGTAATTGCTCTTCTCGCTAAAATAAATGGCTGCAAGGAGGGAAGATGTGATTTTGTTGCATCATTGGAGCATGTAGCTTGTACAAACATTGGGAATATAAACATCCCAATAAAAGGCACACTATACATACGTTTCAGTTTCAAACGAGCAGTGTCTAGTCTCTGCGAAAAGCAAAAGCTAACGAGGAGATTGCAAACAAGTAAGCATGCATGCATGGAAAAGACCTTCAATTACTATGGTGGTAGTAGTAAAATAGTAATAGTTTTGTGGTCTCTGTGATTGCATGTGAGTACCTGTTCACTCCTCATATTGTACTCATCCCGTTCTCATTGTTGTTTTATCCCTACTTTTATTACAACTCTGGTTTTGTGTACTTTAGTTGTGTGATTCATTTATGACTTACATTTACTACGCGCATGTAGCCACACAAGCTTCGACGTATATATAAAGAAAAGAGTTTGATATTAATACTATGAATGGGAAGATGATATGCTTGTCTGCTTGTTTAGAACAAATGACGAGAACGAGATGAGGCGTTGGGTTGTACTCGTCGAGAGAATGAAATGAAAGTAAGCGATTATAAACATTTGTTGCATGGGATTCATCAGGGACTTTCCATTACCAGAGATGGTCATCGTAGATAAAGTAATGTTGTGTGATGGTTGTGACTCTGGCACAGTATGCGTGCTCGTTTGTGTGCTTATGCACCTGGTCTATTTGAACAATTAATTTATGCGAGGTTTCCTGCCGGTATTAGCCATTTTAATAACAAGGTAAACCATTGGGTTGATTGATGTGCGACTCGTTGTTCGACATGATGGCCGTCTAATTCATGGATTCTTTTGTTGATCGGGTTGGATGTTGACCTTCCGTTTATGGTGATTGGATTTGAGTGTAATTTGAATTAAAGTTGATGTTAAACAGTTTTTTACATGAGATTTTAGTATCACAAAGCCGATGACATAAAAATTGCATACTAACTGCTATGTAGCTACATGAGTGCATGGCATGTGCGTGAGCTCACTTTTATGGAGTTCCCCAACAACAGGAGTTTTCCTTGAAAATTATTCTTTCTAAAGTAGCGTTTTAGGAAATGTTTGCACGAGTTATTTGTACCAAAGCGGTAATTGAGCGTCAATCTATTGCTAGATATGTGCATGGTCAATGGTAAGCAATCATTTTAATGAAAACGACATCATATCCGTGGAAAATTTTTTTGACTTATTTTGTTGAGGAAGTTTAGCCGTTCTTTAAAAGTCCTGCACACATTGTTAAAACAAACTCCTTGAAAAAAGACATTAAAATTGCGAAAGTCATTTGATATCTGCGTAATTCTGTCAGCCACAAATTATTAATCTCTTTTCACAAAATGCTATTCGTTCTGAAGTGTTTTCTTGGATGCAATTTAAATTAGCATTCAGAAACTTTTCAGGCTTAGTCGACTGACAAGTCAACCAGGTGCTCTGGTGTCAACATCTTAAACACATTTTTGAGTTTATTCTGATTTCATTTCACATGTCCATCAAGTTGATTTGAGGGGAGAATAAAGAACCAAACAGGGAGATTGAAGGTAGCAGCCTGGTGCACACTCTCGAGTGGAGGATTTCACTGAAAACTTTATCTAATTCAGATTGACATGACATTGAGTAAGCCCATATAATTTTCTCTGATGGTGTGTTTGATGTTGATGCTGCTGAGTCCATGGTTTTTCTGCAACCACGACTAAACCACCACCGCACTGCTCGTTGGTGACAAATGGGTTTCACGTGGAAATAATATTATTATATATAGTTGGGCAATCCATTCCAGGAGAGAGGGAGAAAGGGATGTACTTTGCCTGCACACAAAATAGAGATAAGTATAAGAGTTCTCCATGTTCCAGTTCATCCTCTTTCTCTCCACTCGTTTCACTCCCTTCTTTCTCTCTCTTGACTTGATGTCGATACGATGTCATTCCTCTTCTTTCTTCAGTTGTGGAAGCGACGCAACAGCAACTTTTTCCAGGGATATAAATGTATTAAAGCATAAGCATATATACAACACCGCTCTAAAAAGCATCCTCCAAAGTAAAATTCTTTGCTGAGCAGGCAGTGATCAACAGAAAAGTGGTGAATGGTTGCAACTCACCGAACAAAAGAGTAATAGAATAGCCTGGATATAGCCTCTCGTAGTCTAGAGTCGATCTCCCCGCTATAACTTGTATAGCTGCCAAATACCAGCTCAAAACGTAGAACATCCTCACCAGTGGATGGAGAATTGTGTAGAGCTCTGGCAGTAGTTTATAATATGCTACTGTCGCTCGTGCAAAACCTCTGGGCTGATGCTGACAAGTGAATAGGTGACATGGACCAGGATGAAAATCACTTGCAAAGATTTCTCCTTTTCACAAAAATACCCTCACATAGGCAACCCTGTGTACAAGAGAGTGTGGCAAGTAAATATTGTATGTATTTTTTGTGAGTGTGGATAACACTATGTGGCAAACAAACCAATAAATTTTCCTTTACAGTCGCATACCTATTATGGGGAAATACCTGCTTCCGAACGAGGGGAGAATATAGAGTATAAATAATATGGAAAAGTGGGTGCTCACATTCCGGCATATATTACAGCTTAAAAAGCCTTGTATAGATTATTACAAGTGTCGAAATGGGAAGCGGACGGAGAGAGGCTCTTTTGAATCGAATTGAGATCTATTGATGACGAGGTTACGGCGTGTACATCGTATTTCACGCAGAATAATATGGGTCTCTCACACCCAGTCTTCGTCATTCTGTCATTTGGTTTCGGACCTTAGTTCCAATGCGGCGGCGACAAATCGCATGAAAATACACTGCCTCTCTAACAATAGCGGGGGAGAAGGGATCTGCCGATGGGAAAGAATGAACGTAGAAAACTATTTATTTTAACACGCATACTTTAACTCCACTACTCTATTTTATTCTATTGTGGAAGCAGGCAGAGAATACGTATTTGCTCTGACAAAAGAGACGACAGATACAATGTACAAGTTCTCACACTGGTATTTTCTATCATTTCCCTTTTCATCTTCTCATCTCCATTTATTGTGTGGAGGTTGTGGAAAGGTGATTCAGAGGAAATACAACAAAAACTGGAATCTCGTTCTTCTCCCTGGCTTTTACGTCTCTGGGCATGGACGGTAGTTTTGTAGAAGTGGATCTTTTGTATCTGATCTCTTTTTCCATTATTATTGCTATTATTCCTCAGTCACCACGTCCACATTCCATTCTCGTCGTCGGGTGAAAATATAAAAACCTCTGCTTTTCATCATCACCGTGAGAAGAAAAGGAAGCTAAATGAAAGCGTTGTAGATTGTGGCCAAGTATTTGTACAACTGTCTTATTTTAGTCAAACAATGCACATGTGAGAGACATGAGATTCGCAGAAATCGTTTTACTCATTAATAAATCTTGACGTTGATAATAACTTCTTTAAGGACAAGGATCTGCCATGTATTCAGCAAAAAATGTATTGCGTAAAATTTCAAAGTATTTGGTCATAGTCTCATAATCTTTCTGAGGAATGATGGGAATACATTTTTATGATGATGCTAATGTTCCAGTGATTAAGCGTGTATACAATTTATGGTGTAATTTATAAAAAAAGACACAATTATGAAACATACATATAATTTGTATAAAATACGAGTTATACTTTTAGGAGAAAAAAACTCCAACTATGAAATGGTAAATTTAAAAGGAAACGAAAATATTTAGAAATTTTCGTAAATTGTTTTTTGTTGGAACTAGGAACAAAGTTCCATCACCAGAAAATTCCACTAAACATGTTTGAGAATGCTGGTCAATAATGTACAAATTACAAGTATTTTTTACCTCTTAATTTACATGCATATTTTTTACAATCCGTTTTAATATTCAAAATGTCTGCCGCAAGCCACAATGGCTTGTTTTTACTGTGTATTTTCCAGTGCTGTTTTGTATTCTTGGAAGTGATAAAATCTTAAAAATAATGAAGTCGTTAAAACAAAATGAGAAGAATTGAATATCTCTTCCGCTTTCATCATCATCACAAATTAGAATTTACTGAGAATTCCCAAGTAAATCCCTAAAACTCATTTCTCGATAAGAAGAGGAAAGTAGTCTAGTCAAAATAGTTGAACACAACATTCATCTGGTTGAGTAGCATTAAATATTCAATCCGCTTCTTGGAAAATATTCAAAAGCTGTATGCATAATGCGAAATGAAGGTCAATGTCAAGTGAACTATTTAATTTAGGGAGAAGGTCAACATCATCTATTGTGAAACCAGTTGAGAGTTGAGTTATAAAAAAAGATATGAAATGAACTATATGTACTACAATAATAAAAATACACGCAGAACCAAGTATCTTTCATTTATGCGTGCATGATGCATGCTCAATTGTTCAGGTTTATGGATATTCACAAACCTACTGACCATGGGTATTTCACACGAGTTTAGTTGCGACGAGAGTGAACAGATAAGCAGCCAAGTATGCATGTATACGTAGTTTTGATCTGATAATTGCCACAATTATTATCATTTGGCTGTCAATAAAACATGCATGCAAAACTTCATACAGATATTTTGTTGCATCCTACAAAAATCCTACATGGTTCATCATTTTCATTGTACTCGTTACTAAATTTTACATGAATGATAGGTGAGGTAGGACAGTGCAATTCTTTTCATGCGGTTCCCTTAGCCCACAACATGTCGCAAATTTTGAATTACCAGTTTTGCCTGCAAACCCTCACAACGCACAAACACGAATGGAATTGACAGCAATAATTCATAAATTGATTGGCCATGCAGGTGAGTCAGTATGCATATGAGTAAACCGGAAGAGAAGGTCATAAAATATTGTAAATGTACACATTTATGACGTTGACTTGCTAGGGAAGCCCAGGTGAGCCAAGGTTGCTTCCAATGGATATCATATTTTGACGAGTCTGTGGAAAATTTCACATTATGTATTTTGCATACTCATAATCAGCAACTTTATGAACCTAGCCGCAGTTGAAAAGAGGCGAATAAAAATGTGAGAACGACATGGATAAACATAAAATACAAATTGATCTTCAATCAAAATATATGAGAACTAACTACAATCTCTTCCTGTGGATCATTACAAGTCTTTAAATTCTCAATGAGAATTTGCGCATGTAAATTTATTTAACGAGGTATCCTTTTATTAGAGAAAACAGTTACGAAGCAGAGCATGGCTCTATTGATTTACCAAATTGAAATCTTGTGTAGGAAATAAAATTTCCATTCCAATTTTCAAGAAAAACTCATCCGGTATATATATTTAAGTGTAACCCTATACATCATAGTGCACCAGAAATACAATGGAAACTCTCAGGGAAATACCAGAAGTCTGTAGTTATCAGCAAATATGGTTCTAGAGAAGATGAGTGCGTATATTGGAATTTTTCATTTTCTTCTCCTCTTGTAACCTGTCACTCAACCGCTACAAGAGCGAAAAGTAATTACACTACAACGAGCAAAGTGCGACGTAGCCTTGAATTAGTTGTCCTGTATCAGCGATAGCAATGACTGTGGTCGTCGTTCTGTACACCTTTTCAGAAAATGTCCAAAGGGCATTAGGTCGTGAAGTCATCATGAATATTAGAATGTATCCAACTTTAGAAATGGCTTGATATAGCATCTCTTTAAAAAGGTGGCTATCTATAGATACCTCGTTGTATTTCCTAATTTTCCTTCGCCTTTTCTTCCCTTCTAGCCGAGCCAGCGTTCATTCTTTGGAGAAATTGGTGTTGTCTACAAGAGCGCATTGAAAATGGAGAGATGCCTTCTGACATACAGTCCCTTTTTACGCATTACGTTTGCACACCTTATCGTTGTCCTATTACATATTATCCCGTACTGCACAATCTTCCAGCTTTCCACTCAACTGAAGTACACTCAGCTCGCAGTCCATGCTGTTGAAGTATATTACATTGGCATATTGGCTTAGCCAGATGGAACCAACGGCAATTCCCATTGAATTAAAATGCAATGGCTTTATTACAATTCTCATAATTTATTAATGAAAGCCATTACGCAGACATAGTCATGATCATGATATTATTATTATTATTATCGTTCAGAGCTCATGCCTCTCTTTTCCATCCGTGGACTACAAAGTCGACTCATTTCTCCGTTGACTTTATTTCAGGTGGTGTGGCGGCACAGTGCATGAATACATATTATTCTTGTGTAAATTTAAGAGAAAGGGGTATAATAGTAGGAGAGTACCACATTGTTTAGCTCTTGAAAAAAACTTTCTGTACATTATTTCCTCACTGCAAGACTTTCCCATTTTGTTTCACTATACGCAATCCTTTTCTTTCAGGGTAGGGTCCACATAGAGGAGAGTTTAAACCAGCAGTTAGTTTCCAGAATGGATGAAGATGGTGGGGAATTTTTGAAGGAAAAAAGTGACGAGCTCGAACAACATGTTGTTAGTTTAGTTGAAACTGCTCCATCCTCAAAACAAAATGTACATAAGGCGAGTTGTTTTCTTCTCTTGTATTTTCTACACGGAAATACTTTGAGTGTGCTACAAGTTAGGTGGAATGATGACAGGAAATACATGGAGAGAAAACATACCTGTTCTCTTTTTCACATTTCTCTCAACTTGGAGATGTTTATTACGTGTATAAGCACCCTCCCAATTTTTTTCTCTTTTCCTACTCACTCTCTTGTGGACAAGGATATTATATACCTATTACCTATGGAATAATATCTTTCTCTTTGAGTTGTTTTTACTGTAATCATAAGCCATGGAAAGGGAGTGTAGAGAAAAGCAAACAACTATCGTAGGGAATTGTGGAGAAACTGGTGGGGAACAGGGAAAGAGGGATGCTGTTTGGAAAGGAATGTGTAGTTTGGAGAATGAAAGTGTATTAGTACGTGAAATGCTTAAATATTATTATTCGGTCAATTCCAACCCACGTCACGAGGCTGAGGGATGGTCTCTCTGTGTGAAATTAAGCTGAACGAGCGTTATGAACATGTCTAAGTCTCTCATTAAAGTAGAATGGGATGTTTGAATGAAACAAAAGGAGTAGAGAGCTCGAAAATTGTCATATGTTAATGTACACTTGCATTCTTTAACTTTTCGAAAGGAAAACTTGACGCAGCTTGTCGACTTCACAAAGAACATATTTGAAATGGGTAGGTAGCTGTTTATTGGAGTTTCTTGGAAAAGTAAATTGAAATAGTTTCAAAAACTTTTTTTTTGTTTTTTTGAACTATATAGTTGTTGACTTTTGACAATGTCTGTTTACAAGTAATGCACAGCAGTTAAAAATGTATTTTTTATTTTGCTCTGGCGAATAATGCACATCTGCTTAATCGCACTTGAATATTACGCGTTGAAGTCATTATCATTTATAATTTAATTAGAGCTAAAACACCCATGCGATATAATTACTGAAATCGAATGCATGCATGCAAAATGAAACACTGAGACTACTGAGAGGAAGTCGTGGTCAGAATTTTAAATGATGCTGGATATTTATATTTTTACGATTATGCATATATGCACATGTCTCCACACGCATTTCAAATACAGTCTAATACAACTGTAGAATGAAAATGGACAATTGAAATTTGTTTAGGGGAATGGCAGCTTTGGAGAGTTCCAAAATTTGAACGTATGTCGACGTACTTTTTGAAATTTCAAATACAGTCTAATACAACTGTAGAATGAAAATGGACAATTGAAATTTGTTTAGGGGAATGGCAGCTTTGGAGAGTTCCAAAATTTGAACGTATGTCGACGTACTTTTTGACGGTTTACCACGCGCAACGCAACACTATCAAGCAATATCGTTTATGCAAATTGCACGAATATGTCATACTCTATGTAATTGAAACATTTCCAACGTAATTTAAAAACTGTGAATCTTTCCCACGCAGTTGTTGGCACTCCACTAAAGAAAAAGATGTGAGATGCTTGTAGTGTAATGTCATACCATATAATAGCCCAACTACCATAAGGTTTCAAATAACCATCATCACCTCAAGTGCACACACCCAGTCCAATTTACTTGTGTGAGTGGAGTAAAAAGGAGGACAAAAAGTATGTGTATTTTTTCCCAACTCGAACAAGACGGCAAAGACATTTTAATCATGTGCTTGTTCGCCACACTTCTTTTAGGTATAGGAATTTAGGTATAAAAATATAGTACGTCCGTATTTATAGAGAGGCAAGGAAATGTACTTGAGGAGGATGTATGTATAAGCTTTATTGCAAAACTTTTACTCAATGACTTTTGCTTAATGCTTCTAGACCCAATTCTACGGAGATATTAATGCGAATATTTGCCTATACAAGGGCTTTTGATTTACGGTTTATGAAGACAAGTGAAAATGAATATTACGATAATGGCTTTCTTTCATTACTTTAGTCATTAAGGTTCATGAGCTAAGCCAAGCCAAAGCCCAAACATGAGATGCCGTGGTGGTGAGAAGTGGAAAGAAATTCAACAATTTTCTTTTACTTTTCTATACCTCTCTTTGAGAGTGTATAACTGTTTGCTACTACAGGAGCAACCTCAGGAAATCACAGAGATTAGAGAAAAGTATGCACCTCACCTCAAGGAAACTTCTGTAAGGAGGAATCTGGTTCGCATAGAAAAGATTACAGTAGGGCACTTACTACTAGCTAATAATAAAAGTACGTTTGTAGAAGGAAGTAATGCAATTAAAACTTATTTTCGAAATCCTTTACATTGTAATATTTTACATTCGTATATTAGTGCTACTACTTTTGCCATTTCTATTGCGATAAAATGTCATTTCTCATTGACATACGACATACTCTCCAAAATCGGAATTTGATGAAAGGGCAGAAGTGGAAGTTATATCACCAGAATAAGCTACACCAGCTCCGCTTTCTAAGGCATTGTATAGTCTATCAGCTTCGGCTAGGATGGAGTCGGCAACATCTTCAGCAAGTTTCTTCAAAACATGGGAGTCAAAAAGAGGTTTCTTCGCGTTATTTCCAAGAGGTTCTACAACATGGATTTCAGGTTCAGGGAACGTCATGTCGTAATCCGTATTAGCATTACCCCCCGCGTTGAGATTCCGATTTGATCCTTTCCCTTTTTTAACGTTTACTTGAACCTCAAATTCATTGTCGCCTGCGTGTTGATCAGATTCCATAATTGGATTTGGGGGTGGTGTTCGATGTCGGTTGGAGTGGTGATGATGACGCTTATGATGAACTTCTTTACTTTTCTTAGAGCCCCCTTCCGGTTTTTTCTTGTCGTTCACATATCTAATCGTCTTAACGTCATCTTTCTTTTCGTCAATGTAATACTCGTCCGTATCATGATTTACTATTTCCTCGTCGTGCAGCTTTCCATGTTGGACATTAGACTGTCTATGAGTTCCAGAGGGTGCGCCAGCATATCCAGGATGAAATGAATTCACTGATTTATCGCCAACTCCTCCAGCAACACGCTTTGCGTCGCAAGGATTCCAGCTCAATACAAGCAAAGCAGCCACAATAAGAGTCATTGGCGAGATTGGTGGTGGGCATGAAATTAAACTACTTCTCCTTGACCGCTGGACATATCCGTTGTAAGCATGGTTCAAACTGGATTCCGTCCGGGTCACTGTGAGTAATGTCTGGGATGAGCTGGTAGTCCCCCTCATTTGTTCAATCGACACCCGAAATGGACACACGAGACTGTATTCGAGCAAACAGAAAAACGACTCAAATAATTCACAACGCCAGAAACCGCAGAAACCTGCTAGAAAAAAGATACACTGTGAAATCCAAATCCAGTCACATCTCAAGTCAGAGGATTTACAGAGAAAATACATCTAACACTTATAAAGAAACTTACGAAAATTATTGTTTTTTCTACTTCCTTCCCCGTTTCCTCCCAACCTTTTTCGTATTATGTACCAAACACTGACTAATAATACCTTTTCTTGCGTGATTTTTCACAGCTCGGTCCTTCAAGTTTTCCGGGTAAGTCTGCTTCTACAAGAAAATACAAGAAAATAAATTCACGTCGGAGGAGTTGAGAACCAAGGTTTTGTAAGCTTTTGTCCCTGATTTGTTTACATTGTTGGGCTGTTCACACAACAGCCTCATTTATTTTAAACGCTATACAACTGTAAAGAAGCACAAATGTGGATGTTTTTCTTCGAATATATATTTCCTTTCCTGCCGTGCACTGCACGTATTTTTACGCAAATTCTTGTTTACGGTTGACTGGACACAAAACCAAAAGGAGGGGAGTTGGAATCACTGCAACTGTCCTGGAAACAAATTGTAGGGCTTACACCGGTCTTCAAAAGGTACAGATTTAATAGTAGTCTAAACACAGTAATAACTTTCCTCAACCTCAAAAATAACGACGCCACTCTCACAAACCTGCAATCGTTGTTTCTATTGTAGATGAGTACTAATATATGTAATTTAGATACCTTTAACAGTTGATAGTTAGTATTTTTTTGGTGTAGAGACATTTTCATACGAATTATTCAAAGTGCAATTATCTATTGTATGGTATACAACATGTAATCAAGTGAAGAGCAGTGTCATATTTCTTCTGGCAGCGCTATAGTTAGCCTCATTGAATCATTTGTGCTCGCCATGTACGCATTCTTTTGCATCTACATCTACAGATATAACCCTAAAATTTGGTATTAGTGAATATTATGAACATTGCCGAAATTACTGACAAAATTTTCGGTGGTTTGGAATAACATTCAACTTACATACCACAAGCTTCTTCTTTGTGAATTCCAATTTTTTGTAAGAGTATAAAGAAAGATGGAAAGTCAAGCTTTGAAATCCACTGAGAGTTTACAAAGATCAAAGTGAAAGAAAGGAAAATCCTGTAGACATGCATATGCATACCACTCGGGAAAAATGTTTGACAGTAACCAAACCAGGCTTACAGCTCTTCCATGTACAAGTGTATATGTAAACTATACGTTTTCGCGTACCTTATAAACTTCAAATGTGATTTTTTAGTACATAGTGATCTATGCACCTTTGGATTTTTCACCCTAAAATGTGGAGCTTTCTACATGAATGCCTTTTGTTGAATTGAAGTAGTCATAATATCTAGCCAGCCATGCGTATATATCCATTCCATCTTTCATTTTACGATCATCACATCACAATCTTTCAGAAAGACATATGATTTTCCAGACAAAGGACATGTATTCATCATCAGGATTCAGGATGATGTAGATGAGGTGAAAAATGCGTGAGGATTTTGAACAGAAAACTTTTTTCAGAGGAAATTGCGTTTTCCTTCCCAAACTGCTTTCTGTAGCAGGTTGTATTTTTTTTACTAGTTTAGCCATGCTCACTTTCTCCAACTGTTTCGTTTTTTCCACTCGTTAATTTTTCCCCTTTTTCGTAAACTTCACTATATCTTCTAGTTTTTCTAGCTTGTCTACTGAATGGAAAAAGATCCTTTGAGACTTGTATACTGAGTATGACTCTTTTCCTTGAAACAAATAGGGAGGCTGGTGAAACAGATATAATATGGTATAGGGAAATTCACTCTTCTACACATGAAGATAAATAGATAAGATGTTGAAGCTATCTGCAGATATATTACGCTGTGGAATAAAAAAGGAGCATGTAGGGAAATGTGATCCAAATCCCACTAAGGGATTTTGGGGCTTCTTTTTTTACTTTTCGCTTTTTTCTCCTCAATTCATCCTCCTAGAGGCAGCAAGATGCATGTAATCTTGCCCAAATCGTCTTCATATTTTTCTCTTAACCAAATATTCCATTCTGTCTGAGTGAGTGAATAGGGAGAGGTGTATTATATTTCTTGTTTCCATTTCTGGTATTTTTTCTTTAGATGCGGAATGTACCCTCTCTTTATAATTTAAAGAAGGTGTTAGCCTTTCATAGTGGTTGAGTACGTTCAAAGATATGTTTGTTCAGTGAAAACCCTATTCACACAATCCATTTGTCCCTGACAAATTATCCGTGGGCGATGAATGTTTGTGCGAAAATATGAAAAAACACTGAATATGCATCTACTTATAGCCACCAACGTATCAGCTTCCCAACGACTTCAATTTTCGACTCACACAAAGCCAGACGCAATCCTCATGAAGCCATCAAAGTACTCCATACCCGATTTTATTTATTCATTATTTTTCAACATGACGTTTGCTTCAACCTAAATGAATGAACATCATCAATGTGAGGGGCTTTGTGGGGTATGAATAAATGTTTATTCTGGAGCTTTATTTTAGAAGCTGATTTCAAGAAAAATCTTGTTTACTTGATGTAATATTTTCTAACAAAATTGTCATTTCCTTCAAACCAGACTCACATCCCTGCTTGAGTTCGTGGATCGATTTGGGAAAATAACAAAATATATTTGGTTATATTATGTGCGGAAGTATTTGCCAAACTCGGTTTACTCAACGAACGTACTTTTATAACGAACCATCATATTCCGACATAAATTTTTACATAGGCACATCCATTCCAACCGAGAATATATCCCTTAATGCTTCTGTAAATGGTGTCTAGTTTTAAGGAAAAATGTACAGATCCTTGCCTACACTTACGAGCTACATAGGCCTTTTTCTTTTAACTGATGGAATGTGTTCGTAATGGGCAATTTCATTTCAATGAGTCTTTCAGATCCATAACGATGTTATCGGATTTTTTAGAAGGAATACATAGACAATTCCGTATATCCTACAGCCTAGGATCGACACATTGTTCATGAATCCTTTTTTAGCCGATGGTGAAAGTTACCGAAAAAAGGAGCCATCACAAGGTTCTATTTTTGATGTTATGTTCTCATAAACATGTGATGATTTTTTATCCAGTTTTCACAGTTGACTCGTCTTTACTTCATTTTGTGGTTTTTTATACGTGTAGTTTCTATTCCCTTCCGTATATTATGTATGTATAATTCAACGGGAGAAAAAAATTCTTGCATATTTTACCTCATCCCATCTTACTTCTACGCTCCTTTTACGACTCTTATTATGTGTATCCTATTACCGGCGTAAGAAGAAGGTAAACCCACTATGCAATTCAATCATTCACCGTCAGTCAGTAACTGTCGATAATTTTTCGTCTCTGTAGATATGAAAAAGTCGTTTGAACGAGGATCTGTATGATTATTACCGCACTAGATGCCTAAAACTTTATACCTATGTTCTTCCCGAATTACACTATACTCTGGTGCGGTAGGCACAAGCAACATAAAAACTAACATCATTATACTACTGCTCCTCTAAACAAATGGAAAGTTATGGGAGGCTGTTGGAAAAAAGCAATATCAATAAGGAAGGTTACATTATAGATGGTCTTAATGTAATAATATTATAATGTCATGTTTCTCTAACTCTTCTTCCCCTTCTCCATCCAGGCAATCTTCTTGAGGGAGAGATGTATAAGGGCGCTTTTATACTTGCCACTTGGAGTGGTAAATAAGTAAAGGAAAATGGTAGTAAAAAGGTAAGATATGTTTTTCCCCATGAAAAGGAGGATATATAGAGATAGTATCGTGATGCAATTTGCCTCCTCCTTTTTCCTCCTCGATCGCGGCGTGTGCTTCTCTTAAGATATGAGGATGATGACGATGCTGATGATAGCTTCTCTTTGAAAGCACTTTTCCTACCTATAAAAGCCTTAGTGAAGCATCTCACAGTCACATATATATAGTTTTTCAACTGTTTCAGATCGAAAATTGAATATTATGTGGGAGGGTAAGTAGTAGTTAAGTGTAGGAGATGTTGCTGATTATTATTATGATAATGATGTTGACGATCCCACACGCTATTCGATATATACGACGCTCTTACAAGAGCCACTTAGCCAACTCACTAATAATGAAGTCGACATGAAGGTGCTACGGTACTACTTGCATAGCGAAAACGCAATTTCTTGTTTTATATTCCTTTCCAAGAACATCTTCTGAGAAACTTCAACCGCTTCAAGTTTTCAGACAAGGAAAGCAACGCTTCCGCAATAAGTTCATTGAGTGAGGAATACACGTGTCGGGAAGCTGATCTTCTTGATTACGCCTTCCAAGTGGATTTTTTATTAATAAAACTTCAACTCTTGGGGAATTGATTAAATTTGCTTGCGTCACAAATACTATGCTTATAAAATAAGTACATAAATACGTACGTGTCATGCATCCTTTGAGAATGATAACACCCGCTGGAATAGCAATATGTTGGTATTTTATATATTAGCAGCGGTGTAATATTTTTAAAAAAAGGTAAATCATTGCTGCAAGAAGATCTGCTGTACAATTTTTTTCTCTGTTCCAATCCTTTACGTAATAGAAAGGGGATAGGAAGTTAAAGTTTCCACATTTGCTTACAAAATAGCAATTCCGTAAAAACAACAACTGAATTTTATCCTAAACCCAGACGACACGGATTGCACAGAGTTGAAGAAGAAAAATCCATAAAAAAGAATGGCAAACAGAGAGTAGCAAACAGGGAGAAGATTTGATAGGAAGAAAGTGTGCACCCTTTTCCCTCTGCATACATATGTATGGGGGAAGAATGAAGAAGAAAAAATATTGCTGCAAAGTTGCTCCTTGGATGGCATTGAAATTCGGATTATATTATTATTATTGCATACCTTTGCATATCTACGTGTTTTCTAGAGTAACTCACAAGCTATCTGGCCATTTCTATGTTCCCTTTTTCTATGACCGTGAGCAAATACTCTGTGTCGTGGGTGAAAACAAGAAGAAAGTTTTTATAGACGGAATCCAACTTCAAAAAACTACTACATATAGTGGGTAGAAAAGAGGAAAACGAAGATAATCTGGAGAGGAAATCCTTAAGTCCAATAAAAACCTTTTCTTGTATAACAATAACTGAGCAGTAGGAATAACCGTACATGTATAAAGCTGAGAGAAGAGTAAGTAAAATAAAGAATTTCCAGAGCGAGGAAAAAGACAGGGAGGAAAATCTCTAAAAAAACAACGCAACGACAACATGATCTCTCTCTGGACGAGTGCACAACGAGTTTGGAATCGAGAGGAGCAGTAAGAGTGAGAAATATTCATTTGATGGGTGCTGTAATGGCAGTAATAGTAAACTAGAATTGTGCTATAACATGGTAAAAACTGCCAATACTGGTAGTAGAACGGAAAGTTAGAGAATGTGAGTCTATTCTATACATTCTCTTTTTGTCCCTTTCCCCCCTTTATTTTTTACCCAAAAATTACCCTCTCGTGAATGGTGGATATTTGAAAAGAAAGGGAATGTGATAGTTTTCTCCGTAGAAATTGGCAAATTCAGAGGCATTAGCCTGGATAATGGATGTTTATCCAACTTGCACCTATTTGAGAGTGAAAAAACACACTGGGTGATGATTTCGAAATCGATTTTTCCTTTGTCAATTTGTCCTTATACTCGCTGAAAACTAACATGAATTGCAATTTTCTAGTGTTTATAAATTTAAAATGTAGTTCATTATGAAACATTAACAAAAAGGTCGTATACGAAAAGTGTATTCTCTGTTCAGTTTTCTTTGACTTGCATCGTTCGACTTTTCATTCTCAATGGTTCTTGCTTTTACTTGTATTTCCTCTCAACACTTTTTTGATCCGATCTTAAGAAGTTGTGAGTATGGAGAAAGAATCTATGCATCCTTCTTTTTAGTTTTTTCCGTGTACATTTTTTTGTTCCTTTCTGAAGTCAAGATCTTTGTATTGAGTGCATAATAGATGAACGTGTATCTTCCCCCTTCTCAAGATCCTCTCAAATATGTTTGTAGGCATGTTTCCACCCCTGTATTTCTACAACTAGAAAAAAATTCAAGTACTAAGCTCAATAAGCTGCCACCAAAAGAATGTATACAGATATGAAGGCATTTTTTTTCTCATAGAAAAAAGATGTTCCCGTAAGGGCTAATACGTAAAAGCTAACCTGTATATAAGGTAGACATAATAACGTGTATACTTGTTGTTACGGTTGTTCTTTGAGCAAATTATATGGTTCTTATTCCTCTTGTTCCTGATCTTGAACCATGCATGCATGCATGACTTTGGGGAAAAGTCAGTTAGCAAAAAAGCAAAGTAGGCAAAGGAACACAAGGATGAAGACAATCCCTAAAAGATAAGGTTTAAGGATGTACTGTTTTTTTGTATTCTAGCGAGCGACCCTTTACTTAAAATACATACATAGCTGTTTGAGAACCTTTACATCCTTGCATGTCTCTCCATGCATCTGTAGGAATAAAGAATGAGAGGAAAATAAAGAAGCCAAAAGCCATCCAGTTTGTGTGGACTAATAGAAATTCAGTAAAAAAAACAGAAAAGAGACGGAGAGAGTGAAGAGAAAAGGAAACTCTTAAATCTAAGTCGAAAACGCTGTGATGGGCTGCACAAATGTGGAATTTTACTCTAGCAAACCAGTCGTAATGCTTGTTTGGATGGCAGATGAAATGGCTGTACAAATATTCCTGTCGTATCGTATATTTAAATTCACGAGTTACCAGCCACGGTCACATATATTTACTATAGCACTCATACCCCCACAACATCCCCGTGTGTGTTGGTGTTCACGATGTTGTTACAAATATTGCACTGCCATGACTTGACTTGTACATTTTTTACACAATTTTCTTTACACCCTCCTCGTCCTGTGCTACCTCCTGTGTTGGCTGTTGTTGATCTTCAGGAGAAAAAATACTATCAGGACAGAGGAGACCCGAGATGAGGCGAGAAAAGGAAAAAAATATATACAGGGTTATATCCACACACCTACTGTACTACGTGCTTCATAAGGATCATCATATACATCTATGTACAATGGACATCCTTAGATGGAATAGATGTTTACTGGATGAAACTTCCTTCTAGGAAGATGGGTTTTTAAGAGATGTGACAATTGATGCTGCTGGGAGGCAGCTTTCTCTCGAGGTAATGTTCCTTGGCTTTTTCTCTTTCATTTTCTTTGGCTTTAGCATGCTTTGGGGAGGTGTTGGACGAGCTTACGTAAATAATGTTAGTCGTCAACATTAAGGTGAAAAACTGTGATGTTTTCCATCCCGAATGTGTAAGTTTTTTCTGCTTAAAATATGTATATCTATTCTCTCTACAGTCGACATGGTCTAATATAAAATGAAGTTAAGGATTTCTATCTTTCTTGGTGAAGTATTCCATGAAATTTAAAAATTATTTATCATCTCAAGTCTTCTAAAGGAGCTTTATTAAATTTTAGAAAATCTTAAAAATCCATTTAAGAATCAGCAAAAAATATCATCCACCATCTTTTCAAGGAAAGTAGATGTTTCTCTTCTCCAATATGTGGTTCCCAGAATCCAAATGTAATTATCACAAATAGGGAAAGATATGGATCGAACATTTTATTGTTCGTTTTTTCTCCTTCTTCTCCTCACCACTTAGAAAAATGGAGGAGGGGGATTAGCATGCGTGGCGTAAACCGTCACGGCTTTTTTCCATCAAGTCGTTTCCCGCCGCTACCTTTTGATAATAAATACTGCTCTGAAGTGAGGAAGCAAAAGTTGCGTACATTTTCTTATTTTTTATCAAAGAGGGGAAGAGGGAAAGTGAAAGAAATGTTGTGCTGTGGGAAAATGGGGGCAATTGCCCTTTGCCTATTGAAATTCTTTTTTCCCACTCCCCTTTGGTATTTTTTTCTTCTGAAAACACACCAGCATCTATACTATCATAATCCTTGCGAACGGGTCCTGGGAGACCCATTCTCTGTCACAGTTCCAAGAAAACAATTGAGAAATGTGCCCGCAAAAGCTGTAAATCACTGTGTACCTGTCTTTCACGTTGTAAGGCTAAAATAAACGCCTGATTTGATGGAGAATCATGAGAAATAAAATTGTTCACTGTCCACATTACTCGGTAAATATGACAGTGTCTATATAAACCCATGTACTTTGGCAGTACAACATGCTCTGCTCATTTTATCACTTTTTCGCAAAATCATCCATTATTTCTGATAAAAAGAAACATCAATTTTTTGCACTAGGTACATACATCCACATCCAACAGATTATTTGTTTAGAGTATTAATCCCTTCGAAAACATGTACAAAATGTTTGGAAACCACACTGCCTCCATTCTCTGATCAAAAGTTTCAGCATCCAAGAGAAGAGAAAAAATTAGAAAACTGCCACAAACCCACACATCGCAATTTAAAGGAAACCCATCGTGGCACATTAATGGCTTGTTGATGTTGATACCAGTTGGAATATGATAGTGGAACGGAAAGTTAAGTACTTGCGATGTCGAGTGCCTCCGCTCAAACAATATATTAGGGGTATATCACTCCCTTCATGTAATAATAGTGTGCTGTATGTTTTTCCTGGATAAAAACGAACAGTGAGGAACTTTCACCTAATGTAATTTCTATATATTGAAGTGCAACATGACCATAAACTCGTACACTGATATGCTACCAAACTGGTACAAGTTTTCAGGGGAAAAAACTTTATCGTTCACTTACTCACTTTGAGGGAGAGAGAAAGATACAAGCTGAGAAGACAACCGAGTCAAGACCATTCTCATGACCATTTACGTCGCATCTTGTTCCACGCCACCGTTTATTGTTTCTTTTTCCATCCTGTTCCCACAGATATACAGCTGATATAAAATGTAGTTAACTTATAGACTCCTCCAGTGCATCCCATTATTTTCCGATGTACGGAAAGAAGAAGCAGACACATAATCACACAAAAGGATGTGTGATACTTGGTCTCGGAGTCTCTACACCTCAATGCATTTTACCAACGCTCAATGCTATAATCCAGTGAGTATTCACACCATTTTCTGCCTACATGACGGCTTAAAGGTATACCATTATTATGTCGAGTGTGTAACTTGATCAACCCAGATGAAAGTTGAGCTGGAGTCGGGAAGCGATGTACATTATGGAATAAAAGAAACATCAAGTGGGAGCGATAACAAGGGTGGTAAGTAGACAAACGGAGCAATAATATATTGTTACGAGTCTTGGCGTTGTCCTCGCCTTATGGCGGAATATGGAAGGAGGAGGATCATAATAATAATCTTTAATAATGTATCTTTTGTATATTAGAAAGTTTGGGGTAATTCATGAGGACTTGGGGAAAGCCACATCATCTCAAGCTCAACTTGAGGTGATTAAAGAGGAAAATGATCAAAACTGAGGAAATTCAATTTTTTTAAACTAAATTTCTCAGTCAAAAAGTATCAAAGCATTGTGAGCAAGGCTTACAAAGAATGATGAGAATGACGATGCTCTGATGAAACGAAACATGAAGAACACGAAGCAACATGACAGCTTAAGAAGAACCGACAAGTAAGATAGCATTTTATATACGCATATAGTACAAAAGGATGTGAAGGCATTATATCAAACTTGAGTAAAAAAAAGTAAAGAAAAACGAGACTCATATATAATATTGAACTATAAAATGGATAACAACAACCAAGAAAGGGCATGAGAAAAGAGAAATCAGGAGAAAGGACAGAGGGAATTGAAGCGAGAAAAATTTTCGTTTTCTGTTCAAGACAACGTTGCTTTTGCTTGAGCAGCTTCTTATTTTCCTCTTTTCTTATTTCTATTCTCTCTCTCTCCTTCCTCATCTCATTCAGAAAGGGTCCTTGCACAAAACTACAGAGCTTCTTTGGTTTTCTTCACTTTCACTCTCAATATCTTCCCTTTCCCTCTATGATAGCTGGATATATTTCTCCTCTCTCTTGTTGTTGGTTTTGGTTGGCTTGCTTGACTCGAGTTTAGAAGTTGGATTGAATTTTCTTGTGCACAGCCAAGCCCTCTTTTTCTCTCGCTCTGCAATTGACGTGTTTCCTTAAAATGAACTAATGTGTTGAGAGGGTGACTGTGTTTAAAAGAGCGTGCACGATAATATTCCAACTAGCCTACATCTGCCTCCGTCTCCAGATATACAATATCTCACGGACTCAGAACTTTTTCCTCTACTATTGTAAGCGTACCACTCTCCTTCAACGGGAGATGATAACGGGGAAAAGAAAGTCGATGGAAATTTCCCTATTCGATAAGAGCGAGAAAGAGAGTTGACAAAAGGAGGAGACATGAGAATGTAACTAGTAACTGTTTTAAATGTCTTTGTTATACTTCACGACAGCACTTTTTCCTTTGCAGATGAGGAAAAAATATAGCTGTGGAGTAGTTATCACACATTTTCCCTTGCATCTTCCTTGTTGTACATAGGTATACATACAAATCATGAAAAGAAGAAAAAAAGAAAATACAAAACTGATATATGTATATATTTGTACACGTATTTCTTTTATTTCTTCTTTTTTCGAGACGTGACAAGGTGGAACTGTACATAAGCGAGTATGCACTTGTTTTTTTAATATATAAGCTATAATTAAAGAGAGCAAGGGGGACAAGGAGACTTTTTTGCCGAAGAATATAAAGGAAGAAAAAAAGAGTGGTTGTGATTTTCTCAGACTTTTACTTCCCGATCTTTCCGTCATCAACTAAAACGAAATTGGAAGACATGCTTTCTTTCATATGCCTGAGCCACTGCGTGCTTGAAAGATTGTACATGTATACATCTTCCATCGTCTTCTTTCACTTGTTCTCTTCCAAATGAATGAAACTCTTGGAGTGGTTGTTAGGTTTTTAGGCAAAAAAGAGACATTCAACACTAAGAATATATAAAGCTGGAAGATATTTTCTCAAAGAGATTTTTGTGTATACTTCACACAACGTTTGGTGTGGACTAGTCAAAGGAAAGAAAACAAAGTCACAGATTTTCGGATGGAGAAAGAGAAAATCCCTTTTTTCCTGGTGATGGGAACCGGGCGCGGCGATAGTGTTGTTGGCACAAAGCATTGAATCATAATATGTAAGTAATATGATGCAAGGAGGCATTTTCTCCTCTGCTTTTGACCGACCGAGACTTTCCCTTTCTCTATATTTGGAAGTCGCTTGCACTGATATTATTGCTGGTTGTATTATCATTATTATTATTATTATCTAGTACTATATCATTAGCTGAAATAAGTTTCAGGAGAAAATCCGTATTTTCTCTTCAACGGAGAAAATAGTTTTAGTCGAGTTGAGCTAATCGTGCTTGAAGATGTAATAGATTGGACTGTGATAAAAGTAGGTAGAGAGTGATGTGATACTACGCGCTACTAGTACTTTGTGAGGGAAAACCTTATAATTTTCTGAATCTGTCTCTCTCCTTTCCTGTCCTCGATAAATGACCATTCTCTCCAGATGCGGATGCCAATATGTAACTTTTATATAATATTAGGGATGAGGACTGCGACTGAAGGAGACTTCTGAGAGAAAATGGTATAGGAGAATGGTTTGACGTTTATAGGGAAGTAATCGGAATCGTAGAAAATTGGCTGGTTCGTTTCATTATGCTTTTCGAGAAGGACTGAGGAGAACTAAATTCATAAAACCACGCACTGGCTTAATTCCATTTTCTCCAAGACTGGTCTAATATAAAATGTACTATGGAGGGTATTATTACAATTCCAAAAGGTATAGATAGGTGCTCTGTAAATGGCTGGGCTTTGCAGGGAGATCGGAATTTGATGACAAATTTCTTAATTAAAGATGAATGACTCGTGTGATTGTCAGGAGCTGTAGGGAAGGAAGATGTGAGGAGGGTAACGGCGCACTACAAGACATAAATTAATGGATATGCCTAAGTCTTGTGCTTGATTTGCTTACCATTTCATTTGTGGGCTTAACCAGGCGCGAACTGGAGTAAATAGTGGTTTGTCTATTAGGCATCTCCTTCGTCAGGACTAAACCGTGTAATCACAGAATTGGGAAAGAGTCAAGTATCTTCTGATATTTGGGGGGATGTAGAGGTAAGCAAAGTTATATTGTGGATTGGAAGAAAAGGAAGTGATTTTCAAGATTGCTGGTTCGTGGCTAAAACCAAACCACGGTATTTTCACTCGAGGGGAATAACTTTTCTTCTTCATCTTCTTCCGTTTTATCTTAGGTTAGTAAAATTGAGTAATAAATACGATTCAATGATTTAATGATTTGTATACAAATTTCCTTCTCGTCTGTCTTATTTTCTATCCGTTTCAAGGAAGCCGTATTAATACATCATGTTACGTAATTATTGTATAAATTAGTTATCTAAAAATTCTATGTGTTGACGTGAAAGACAACCACTGTGCTTGTTCCATAACAGCAGTTAGATTAAACACATTTGGTTAAATTACCTATGTAGCAATGCATTTCCAATTCTAGTATGCAGCCAAGCTAGTTTGACTAATTTAAACGGTAACGTATTTTCCACCCCTTTTTCACAGAATTAACTTTGTTCGAGCAACATTCAACTTTCCACTTCCTCTCGTAGACGTCCCTTTAGCTTCAGCAATTTCCAGCAGTTTTGAACGGGTACAAGTATATACAACTTGAAATAAGAGAAAAGCCACTGGACGATAGTGGTAGAGAAGAGATGAGAAGGATAGAAACTATCTTTTTCCTTTGAATCCTGAAAAGAAAAAAGGAAGGGAGGAAAGTGCTCTTACGTAGATTACTATTGATTTTACCCAGATATACGAAGCTTAGGCTTTCCCAAACATTGAAAAATAACGGAGCAATGAAGCCCAAAACTAGGAATAATCCATCCGTGTAAAGTCCGCACACGTTCGAAGAGACGAAGAGGGAAAAATTGTGGTACAGTCAGAACCACTGTTGCTTTTCCAAAATGTGCCTCTCCTGGCACACGTGTATAGCTTCGAAAGGTGTAATATGATGAGATGATCTTAAAAAGAAAATTCGAAGATGGAAAGAAAAAGTTTTAGAATTCCGTATGCCTCCTACCACTACTCTCTGCTGCTAAAATGATTCATGATCTCACTAGCTGGAATAAGAGAAGGGAAAACTCGTAGTTCGTGCATGCCCCACACACCGTATAATTTTCATACCTGGCTCATCCCATTCTTCACGCCTTTTCGAAAACTGCCTATATATATTCCTCCTTTATAGAGAAGAGGTGAAAAGTAAACAGAAAGTTGAGTATGGGGAGATCCCAAGAAATTTTCCCCCCATTTGAAATGAAACAATCTGGAAAGTGACAGAATATTCGTAACTTTACATTCTCTACGTGGGAAAATAACTGGGATATAAATGTATTTTGCAAAGAAATAATCTTCTCTTAACCATCTAGATACTATTTTTCCTTTACAATTTCTTCACATACATCATCACATCACACACCTCGTCACAAAGACGTGGAGACGGGAGTCACGATCATAAAGTCAAGTCAGGATCTCTCAACCTTTGCTGTCTTGTTGCTCGTCCTGTTCCTTCCATAAACACCTTTTTTTCTTCGACTGCTTCTCCTCCCCCAAACTTAAAAATCTTTCCAGCTCTTGAGCCATCTTTGACAAATGAAGAGTGCGTATATACTCACAAGTGGTATTAAATATTTAAGTAAAACTCTATAGATAAGCTGTATTAGAACGACGTGCCAAAACATGCATGTGCAAAACACGTATTTAGAAAGAAAAAAAGTTTTGAGTGCTCCAGGAAAGCAAACCAGGGGGTGTTTTTACACTTGGTTCATATGCATCAAAAATATTTTCAACAGGAATGTATGATACGGCTAACGTAAAAGCCTTAACCAAAGTCAAGCCATCACCCAAGTGCAATATGACTTATGTAAAAGTTTACATGTTATTAGTCAGCCCCTTTTTGCAACACTTTACTCAAAGTTTTTCTATACTTTTGAAAAGAAAGCATTTTTCATATCAAGTGAGTTTGCTAACTTGCACTATCAAAATTAGTTTTCGTCTTGCATTCAATTCACTTGTGAGCTGGTTCAGATAGATACATTTTTTATCCTTAGATATCCCACCAACGAAGACCAAGATGTATCGCAGATGGTGAGCATAATAAATTTTAAAATGGAAAATGGTCGTTCTAGAATTAATGATGCGAGTCTTGCTCTCGCTTTTTCACTCTCTTTGAGCGTTTACTTTTCGTATAATAGTGTTACTTCTCGGTGTAGTGGATGGATGGCTGGTTTGGTGTCTTGATGGGTCCTTGATATTCTCTACTTTTTGTATATTCTCATTCCTAGGAAGAAACGAGATACTCGGATAATATGCATCAGCTAAAAAAATTCCTGTAATCCTTCGTGTTTCTTAGTTGTGTATACAAATACAAAATCTTATGTCTGTAATCATGTCCATGAGCGTCGTTCCTAAGCCAAAAAGATTCCAGAAAGTTGCATAGTCGACAAGCGTTTTACATCGTGGAAAACATCCCAATGTTTTTTTCTCGTGTTCTGACTATTTTTCACTTGCACCTTGCTTCCCTATTCATTTAATGGGATCTGAACAAGTAAGCAAGATCCAGGCATGTGTATTAGTTCTTATTAGTGTTTGGTACAGAAAAGTTTTCTGTTTGAGTCTGACCTGCTGACGTTAATATTGGTGAATTTATCTGCTTCTCTACGCAACTTTCTTTTCGAACGCCTACACTCCAACTCCAACTCCTTTCCATGGAGTAAATTAACAAATCGAATCATGCGTTCCGGTATCCCTTTAGCTATTAGTTGTTTCTTTTTTATTGCTTTTTTACTTTAATTTATCCCTTCTCCAAACTTTGAGAAGGAGTACGAGATAGGTTTTTAAGGAAAGTAAAAAATACTTAATTCTATAATCGGATAACAGATCAGAGAAAAATTATGAAGAGGTAGGGTTTTCTCAAAAGGGATTCTATTTACTACTTTTAGAGGAAACATCACTCACGAACACATCTTGATCAGAATGAAAAATCCTGTGGAATGAAGTATTCAAAAGGGATGAAATGAAGAATAGTTCTAAATATGATTTGTATTCGAAGCGTTCAACCTCATCATGTCTTTATTTATTTATTGTGTACCTTCTTTTCCCTTCTTCATTTCTCCATTGAAAGGTAAAATGATATGATATAGGCATGTATTCTTATGTATAAATATATTCCCGGCAGTATGAATTATGATTACGTCAATAATATGGAGCATTCTTAAATTTCTTTTTTTTGCTATCAAATGATAAAAAGCACAAAACGTTGCTTGCTTGTTTCAAAAAGCATAAATTGTTATCATTTTCATCTCATCGTCATGCTCTGCACATAACTTTGAATCGTGTAGTATTTCATGGAGGGAAGGAAAGGAGGAAAATGAAATGTAAAAAAAGGTATATTCTATAGTTTGGCAGTTGAATTGTATGACAAGGTTATCATGCGGTTGCGTTCTTCCTGAAAAATACATTATTGGATGGGAAAAAGCACCTGAGGGTATATCATCTGTAGTAGTTTTTTTAAAAGAAACATAAGATTTTTTGGAGGGAGAGTACAAAAGGCGATGAAGTTTGAATGGAAAAAGTGGAAAAAATACTAAGACAAGGGGGAAATGTAAGTGATGTTCTGGCTGTCAAAATGCTATCTTTTGTGTGTATGAATTCATGTTATATTCGTGTTCATATTCATATTTTTTAAATGAGATATTTACAACTGGTCTGTGTTATCTTTGTTTTGAAGGGTCGCACAGGAAGATCGCCAGGTACTTTCGTTTGCTTGAATGTCTATATGAATACCAGGCTTAATACTTATTGTTAAATGAGTAGAGTGGGCTTGATGGATGATTGTTAAATATATTTTATTATATACCCAAGCTTTCGACAGTAAACTTCTGTCTTCTGCAGGAGTAGAATGAAAGAAAGGATAACAATTTCTAACGTTTATAGAAAAATTATACTTATTGTTAGTCAGAGGAAAAGAAAAACATGCATTAAAATATATTTAGATAAAATTTGTCTCATCTAAATGTTATTATCATACCAAATACGAGGAACGATTGAAGGTTTCACTAAAATCTTAAGTAACTGTGGGTGTGACGCTGCTGAGACTTATAAATATAAATGCACGTGATAGTATGGATCGAACCTTACCCTTTATTTCATGCATCTCTGGTTACAACTAAGAATTTGTGTATGTAAGTAACTTAAAAATTCGAAGCTACCAAAGAGTAAATTAATTGCATTCACAAAGACTCAAGTTACATAGATCACATTTGTGTATGCAATTGATTCGATAAATGTACTCATCCGAAACTACATAGTTGTATGCACTCCTGCACTTGTACAATATTTTCTAGATGAAAATCCTGTACTACAATAAGAAACAAACGGAAAGAAAAAGGAATGGGTGAAAGCTATAAGTAATGTTGTTAAAGAGTAGGAGGGAAAAAGGGAAAGAAAGAAATGTATTTCTTCCTCGCGGCAAAAAGTTTCTCCTCTTTTACCTCCTCTCCTTTTATTTTCTGATAAAAGATGAATCCAGAGTGAAAATGCAATTTATGCTGAAAATTGCGATGCATGCATTATATTATTTATCTGGTTTGACAGGAACGAGTCTGAGTGAGTAGGAAAGGGGGCATGTCAAAGCAAGCCAAAGCACACAGCATAGTACTTAAGTCTTTAAAGCTTACATTATTATCCTAACTTTGTGTAATATTCAATAATAAAATAATATACCCAACGACAACGTACACATTTTATACTCGAGCCACTCGATTTTCTTGGTTCTTTGTTGGATGTTCTCTCTCTCACTCTTTCCTGTATACATTCTACCTTTGAAAATGCCTCGGGAAATCTTTCCCAAAATGAAATGGGTTTCTCTCAAAACCAACCCTCTTCTCCTTGAAAATTTCCAAAGGCGCTGTCATCTTATTTGTGTGCTTGTCTCTCAGACTAGCATGAAATGTCCTGGAATTCCCCAAACTAGGCTAAATAATCGCATCAAAATTGAATTCAAAAGTATCAATTAAAAATCCTCTCCACTCGGAAAATGTTCATTATATCAAAGCTCAAGGGTTGAGCGGAGCGGAGTACAAGTCAAATATAATTATGTAGCTTTTAATTATCTAAACGGAAAATTACTAGGGATTACTCGTGATCTAGTGCGGAATTGGAAATGTTTCCCCATTATTTCACGCAAAGACCCGTACTCCATTTCCGCAAGAAGGAAATCAGTGATTGCTTCAAGCCATTTCTCTTTTCCAGTGGTGGCATAAGTACCTCAGTTTTGGGGAAAGAGAAGGAAACAGATTTGAATTATCTGTATTAGCGTTTTTAGAAAAACCACTAGAGGGAAATATATGAGACATGGTGGAAAAAGGAATCAGGTGATGACGGGAAGTGTAGCTTGTCTCCTTATTGCATCCAAAGTTCCGGATTCTCTTTTTTCTCTCAAAGCAATACTCCAATCTCAACCAAGTAAGCCAACCAACAACTACGTTGCTGAGTTGAGTGCTCAAACATACACAAAAAAGAAGAAGAAGCAGCAGGTTTTTTACGTGATTTTTCCTCTCTGCCCTATGCTTCCAACTAGAGAGTTGGGGTTCACAGTACGTCTTTCCTCCGTAACATATCTTTTCTCCACAATTTTTTCATCACTCTCTCCTTCTCTTTCTTCTTTCCACACAGGCATAAGCTATCAGCCTAATCTCCTAGAACCAAAAAGCCATTTCCCTTTCATTCAATTCAGATTTATAGAGCTGGCTCGGTTTTGCATGTAAAATGCCTTTTCCAAAAGATGGAGGAAGAGCTTCTACTAGGTCGCTGGTGTATTGTAGCGACTAGAGAAAGTCTAGAACGGTATGTATGTGCTCATCCTAGTTTTAAGATGAGGAAAAATATAGATATTATTTTTGGATGGTGCACTTGCAAGATGAGGTTAAACCAATCATATATTTACTCTGAGGTTTGCAAAGACTTTTTTTTATTGTTGTTAGTAAATGTTTTCGATTCGGGTGGATTATTATTTAGATTCACAGGTAATAGTAATACTCATGTTCGAAACTTGAGTTTTGGATGTACTATAAAAAATATTGCTCGTGTTAGTATTAAATAAAAATTCAGAAATACTGAAAAAAAATCCTTGTAAGATTCAAAAAGGGTGAATAACTATTGCATAATGTGATGACTGCCTGTTAAAATATCTGAATGATTTAACAATTCCACGTGTTGACTTGTTATGACCTTATGGTGGGTGGTATCTCAAAATTTGTGGTTTAGGTTTGGAATATTTATCAAAAGAGAAAGTGCTGACGGGGTTGAGATCGCTGGACAACAACAGGCTGACCCAACCCGTCCTCCTGGAAATTCCAAGTATGCACACACATTATCAGTATAAAAGTTGGTCAGTGCCAAAATATGGGATGCGTGTAAGTCGGTGATATGTGATGGAAGTAGTCTGTGGGCGGTGTTGGTCGCATACTCTTATTTTCCAGAGGATTGTTAGGAAAGTAAGAGATGCGAGAAGGAGGAATGGAAAAAGCCATATAGAGAAAGTGTGATGATATGCTTATGCACATATTCATATCATCATCTTGTTCTTTCATGCTGGAATAATGATGCCCAAATGCAATGTGCCTTTTCTCCTTGTGCCAGCAGGAAATTGGCTGGAAACGTAGCGTGGAAAATTCCATCCTTTTATATTCCCTTTTCTTGTTAATACCACACAAAGAGATTCTGAGCTGGTATTCGTAAAAGCGGACGAAAAACAGAGAATGAATAAAAAGGAAAAGTATGAATGCAACAGCAGAAAAAAGGGAAAAGATGAAAGCGGTATAAAGTACATGGGATGGTTATAAAAGAGATTTTACTACGAAACTGACCAAGTCGAGGTCGGATGGCGGAAGCAAGCTGGTCAAAATCATCTTATTATTTTATTTTAACTCTAAGGTTAAGAATGGAGACGGGAGAATATGGTGAAAAAAGCGATGTGGAGGTTGACGAGGAGAGGAATAATGATGCTATGATGTGATATCACCTTGTTATGGCTTTATGGTGAATCGTCAGCTTTTCGTATGGAATATACTAGTTTTTACGAAGCATTTGGACTGGACTGTAATTTTTTTACGATGGGTTTATTCCACTTTGGTCAAAGGATAGAATTTCAAAGTTGAAGAAATGCGAAACGACACTCATTTTATAGATTTATAAAACATGCCTAAAATATTTCAATAACTGTATTGTAATCCCGTATTCAAGTCAGCAAGAATATTATATTCTTGCTTCTAACGTAGGCTCATCACTTGTCAGTTACTTTGTTTATTTGGAGTTTTAAAGAATTAATTTATAAAAATAAACTTACTTGATTAAAATTTATCAGATTCAAGCATAATTGCAAAATACAAAAGCTTCAGTCCACTCATTAGTTCTGCTATTCACAATTTTTTAATGAGCTATGGAGCCCTTGGACCTTTTTTACTGAAACTTTTTTAGTGACTTGATTTTCTTGGTGTATTATCCCTGTAGTTTATTTCAATACTATTTCAGGGTGAGTCTGTAAATTTTTATGTATGCGATACTTGATTGCAACACACTTCATCTGATATTTTTCATCTTTCACGACTTCCATTTGACAAAGTGAAACTGCTTGTGACTAGTTGGATTTCTTGTTGCTTTCTTTTCCTTCCTTTTTTCCACCCCATTGAATCCGGTTTTGATCATTTTTCTTGGATTAGCCATCATAAGAATGGATGTGAAATGAAGGTATGTATCAGAACACATGGAGCTGTTTTCGAGTGATATTTTTAGGAAGCCAGTGGTTTCCCACGCAGTGCAGTCGTTGCTTGTACTGCACTGAGCTGGAATTGAATGGACTTGGTCTATTATTGGATGCAAGTTATTGGTTCTACTCATTTTTTCCCTACTTTCCCTCCTTCTGCAACAGACTTTTGTCGGGTTGTCAAGAGCTGAATTTCTTCTACACTGGAAATCCTGCGGTAGTTATACTGATATGAGATAAAATATCCTAAAACATAAAATACTTCCCATGACGGTGCTCAATGCATCTATGTAAGTTCATCTGTTGATGATGCTTTCCTATAATGTATTGAGTTTTACTTAAACAGTAAAAACTCCTTGGCTCCAAAATGTTTTAATCTTTTATGCTCAAACTATTCTTCTAGATAGAAATGAGAGGAGTGGTTACATTTAATAAGAAAGTAATATGAGGCAATAAAATCTTGCACACAGCTAGTATAGTTTGAGGATTGATGTAGATTGTAGATGTTGAAGAAAATCCCAGGAAAGCTTTCATATTTGCATAGGTACCCCCATCAACATATAAGTCATCAACGAAATCTTATATCGAAGATTTTCTACACAAGTTCAAAATCACTGAAGCTTCTCAAGTAAACGATTGTCGGTTTCTATTTTTGGCTGCCCCTTGAAAACACATTTTTCTTCTCATGGTCTTGTTTCCACAATAGGAAACAGCAAAAGCAATTTCCTAACTGTATTTAAATGTCCAAAATTGCGTATTCCATTCGTTTCTCGTTTTGTGTTCCGTTTTCTCATTTCCCTCCAACCCTCTTCAATCCCACTGACTGGGAAAGTGGAGCTTGGAATTTTCACGTAAACTGTTGTATTGTGCAAAAGTATGCTTACATTCAGTCCATATTATGGGGAAAGAGAATTTAGATTTTTTCAAACATCCAATATCCATTGAGTATTGCACACTTTCACCATTTTACACATTGATCTTTATGTTTGGGCAAGAGAGAAAGAGAACAAGATAGCTCCCACTTGATCTAGTTGCCTTTCTGTTTTCAACCCCCCATCATGCATGCCAAAATAATTTTAAGTAACAACTCACACACAGAGTGTATAGATATGTATGTATATATATTCTAGGGCATATGCTTCAGCTCGGATTCTTCTCTCTGGGAAAAAAGTAAAAGTAATATTGGTAATGTTGTTGGCGTTTTGTTGCTCCTTTTCCTTGTTTTTCTCCCACTTCAAGCAAAACTCTTTCAGGTCCTGATGGTAAGTAAGGCTGGAACAGAGATAGAGAGAAAACGAGGAAACATCCATCCACTTAAAAACCGATGCAATGTGCCCGTGTAGCCGTCGTACATTACGTTTTTTTAGAAAGCGTGCGAGAGAAAGCGTATAAGTATGCATGAGTACTTTTCCCAAAGTGCATATACACAGGACATTACGGCGTTGCAAGAGTTTTTTTCCACAAAATTTGTGTGTGAATCTATCTGCATTTCTCCATTACAATAATGGACGAGTCCTGAATACTAATGGTAAACGAGGCAAAAAGGCAAACGGCACATTTCAATATACCACACCACCAAAGTTACACTCCACCACCGACCAACTCAAAAACTAGTAGGAAAACCAGGAGGGGCTGGCTGCACCAACTATATTTATTTTTTCTACATTTCGCAAGTTATATTCATAATGCGTACATTACAACAATCATTGCATCAAGAGTACATACAAGTAGTAAAAAGTAGTAATGTAACTATATAATATACGGTATATTATAATATACCTAATGTTAATGTAATATGATTGCCATGCTTTAAAATTACCAAAGTAAAAATTCAAAAGCATCTTGCATTTTAGAAACCAAAGATTCTGCCATAAGTACTCCATGTATGCTAATGTGATTCTGTTAAAAGAAATAAGTAGTTCATCGGAATACAAATCTATTTGCATTTTACAATAGGATTTACATGAAGAGTTCTGCAATTAAGCGGAACAAAATATTGAATTGAACGTACGTTTCTAGAATCTATATACATGTACTATTAAATAGCATATAAAATTAAATAGGCATTTCCATCAAAGAGTTTAGAGACAGTCACGGAGTCACGGACACAGAAAGACAGGTATTTCATACGGATTTCTAAAAAAACTGAAAACATCAAAGAAAAAAAATGAGAAAATGTTCCAAATCAAAATACTTGTTATACACAATGAGCACACGCTTTCATCACAAGAGTGGAAACTTTGTATAGGTATCAAATCAAGCTCTATTGAAACTGAGCATATTTGATTGTGTTTCTAGTTTCATAGGTAAATAGTAGGGAATGCAGACGGCGCGGTGGGTCCTTCTGTCGTAGAGTTTTTAGTTGGAGACAGTGCGCCAAGAGAATGTGCCCAGGACGGAGAGAAATGAATAGGGAAATGTATCAAAAAAGAGCTTTTAATTTCCTGAGAATAATGGAACTTCTATGTTGAATGACTCACGATGATGATGGTGAAGATGAAACTGAAAATGATCCTGTTCATTCACCCCTTTTCATCACTGGCAGCGCCCGTTGGTGTCATCTATTATAGCGTACCTATAAACGTCGCCATTCTTTGGAAATATCATTTCAGCCAGGAATATACTCCTCAGGGAAGAAAAGCCGAAAGGCAAAAGTTTGTCGTTGTTATTAATACGTCATTCTTCACCATTTCCCAACTGAGGATTCATATTCCAAAAATGTATTTCCAAAATATCTGGAATCATCTCTCGAAACTTGATTTGATTTGATCACTGGTTGATTAAAATTGAACACCGCAAAGTTTTCCGTCAGGAATGATTTTCCCTCCATGGGGTAAAATGAAACAGGACTGTTGTGTCATGCTATGTATTTTATTGCTTTCCAAGTTATTCGTAATTATACACGTTAGTGAAGCAAAAGGGCTGTTCATTGACTTTTTAATCTTTTTCTCCTCCATTTTTATTCTTTTGCCACACACGTCGTGTACACGAAGAAGTACATGGAGGAATTTCTAAGTAAATGTGTGAATGAGCATATGGTGGCGGTGGCATATACTAATAAGTTGGAGGTAACTCGGATTGAGTGAAAGAGATGTTACCAAATTTCCGTTTTCTCTCTGAATTCATACATCCTCACGGACACCGGAGGAGGAAAAAGCGGGGAGAAAATATCAGAGATGGAATGAGAGTAAGCACACAATACATTCATGTGAGAGAACATGTATGCGTGCATGTGTGTGGTGGTATTAAAGAATGAAGTAAAACTTGCCAGCGACTATAGCTGCCGTTAAAGAGTAGATCCCTAGTCGAGAAATAAATTTACATCCAGCCGAAGACCAGAGCATCACTCTAGCAGGAGTAATAGTGAGAGCGGAAACCGTGCGACATTTATTATGTATGATGGGCACACATATGTATCTATTTCTGTCCATGGAGAAAAGGAAATGAGGAGAAAATGGATGAATTTACGAGCGCTCTCACTCTACTTGCCAAAGCATAAAATGGGAGAAAAGCGGTAGTATTGTAGCCGTCCTTTCGATCTTCTCCCTTTTTCCACTTACAATTTTTTCCTGTAATACAGAAGGGAAGAAAAAACTTTCATACACATTGCATGTAATATCCATCCCTGTACAACATGATCATTACATTGCTCCACACTCTGAGAGAGTGTATTCTTCGCAGTTAGGAAATATTTACTTTATCCTATGGCGTTACTACATTCCATACCACTTTAACATGCTTTTACAATTTTGAGCTTGAAGAAATCCAGTAGTAACACTGCCAATAATAATGGGGGTAAGGAAACAAGGGTATTTGTTACGAATGCATATCTATCTAAGCAGAAAGTGGATAGAAGGAAGGTAGAATAAGAGCAGAGGAATAGGTTTTCTTGATTACACAACCTCATACCTTTTTGTGAAATCCACCTGTGCCTGTAGAAATATCGCACTTTTTTGTTTCTATCATTGGACTACCTTCGTATCAACATTTTCGTTGCACTAGATTTCATCCACAAGATGTTTTTCAGTAATTGGTAGGTACTTTTAAGGAGGAGAATTTAACGTATCAATTGGCACTTTGGAAGCTTGGCTACTTTTGTCAATTAGATGTGAAACCAAATAAAATAGAAGATCAGTTGTCTATTCCAATAGTTGTAAATAGTAGATGTCTACACAAACCACAAAAAATTAGTCTCATTAATCATCTTCCTATTTTAATTAATAATGCATTGGTTGTTGTGATGTGTTTCACGTAAACCAAAACTAAAGGGAAAAAATGTTTACATTTCAAATTGGAAATAAACTCGTAAATGAATGACGCGACGTTCGGGATATAAAAAACAACTTTGGTAAACTCCTGATGCATGATGGCTACTTTGCATTCTACTGGAATTACGTGACCGTTATTTAATAAAGTGGAAATTTTGAAAAGTTAATGTACCCAATTAAAATTGCATATCACGAAGCACATCAATAACCCTTTTTCAGCCTGTCTCACTGTAGACGAATCTGAAGCAGGTTCTGTTGCTGCTTGTGAATGCGAATAAAGTGTAAAAACGCTGAATTGAAGTTTAGCTCTCATGTCAAAAGAGTAAGTATGGTGTGGTGAGCTCACTGGGAGAAAACTACACACTCAAGTAGAACAAGATAAATGAATAGCTGACTGATGATCACGGGGTTGGTGGTGGCTCCTGGTAGCGGTGGTCCTTGAGCTCAGCTCTCTACTATCATCTCTCTTAAAATGTATCCACGTTTTTTCATCGTTTATCCGCTTGATGCATAAAAAATGTTTAAACAAGTTGTTATAAGACTTATCCTTCTTTCCCATGAAATTGAGGTGGTATATACTATGTAAACGTATAGTAATGCATATTCTATCTTTACCACTTTTCCTATTAAAATGCTCCACATCAGACACCATTTTTTTCTAGCCGAGAAAAAAAATCATGTGCACGTTTTAATCTTTTCATGCTGGCATTTCGAGGTGGAGGGAATGAACAAAGTGGTAAAGTGGGATGTACAAATACATATTACATACATACATATTATCCTCAATATAAACTTTCACTTGAACTCACCCTTATAAAAAAACCTGAAGAACTGTTTCCATCATATCATATTGCACAACGGTGTAGTTTGTATTTTGAGCTGATTTTACGTAGAATATCGAAACGGGTCGTTTTTCCTCAGTCTTTTTCAAGTGACATCATCAACGTAAGTAAATGTTCATGAAACGCTCGACATTCCTACGGATCAGGGTAATACATCTTCTATGAAGATTTACATAGTGGTACGTTTCTTCCTCCCAAATGCTCCAAAGCTGACTCGGCTACTCTTCTCTATTTTTCCCCCAATTTCACCTTCTCCACTCACTCTCGTCTATTATTACCCTGTGTGGAAGCTGCTGTAGCATATTTTTTTGAGAATCGAAGAGAAAGAGAGAAAAGAGATATTGATACCTTCAGTCTGTTAGATAATGCCAGTGGTATTACCCCCGTCGAACGTCTGAAATCCCCATATGAGTCTAGAGTCTATATTACTCTTCCTACTCAAGAGTAGCCGACGTTCTATAATCCCTAGAAAACATTCATGTTTACAAGCTCACCTTCCCTGCCTGGGATTGTTTGAAATATTGCGTGATAGAAAAGTAAGACATTTGGAGAGCAGACCCAGCGGATATTTTATGCATTATACACATGCACTTAAAGCTTTGGCTCTTCTGCTCAGAGTATTAGAGTAAAACAGTAAAAGCAAAAGAAGTGGCGCACTCCACACAGTACACTAGACATCGTGTGCATGCTCTCTACATAAATTGTTATAATGTATCGAATGAAACAGTAAACGTGAAACTCTGGAGTGAAATAAATGGAGCTAGCATCTTCCCATTCCTTCTCCCTTCAACTTTCCAACAAATTTTCTGCGGTTGGTGTCTCTTTTTTCCTTCAAAGACGAAAGAGAATCCTTGTTTTTTTTCTTATATACAATTTCTTCATTCTAGCGCCTTCACTTCCCCTGGAAGAGAAGGAGAGAAGAAAAAGACGTAAAATAGAAAGAGAAACAAGTACAACGGAAGTTGCTCATGATGAGCTCAATAAGAGCTAGAGATGAGGAGAAAGTCCGGTTGGATGAGAAATGTAACAAAATGTGTGTAGGAATATATACGTAGCACTTAAAGTATCTGATTCGTATAATGTTATAGAATGCCACAATGTAACATCTTCTCTATCTAATGTATTATGTATACGTGTAGATGCGGCAACTTGAAAATAAAAAAGGATTAGAATGGACAGGAGCGCTTTAGCGAGTAAATTGCAGACTCTATATTGTATAATCCGACAACAATGGATTTGACAGGGATACACAATTCTAGGCTGGCCTAAAACTCCTTTTATTTTCCACCTTACACACGTGTGCGTTTTTCAGAGAAAGAAGACACAGGGAGAAATAAAAGGAGAAAACATAATCGCTTCACCTTACTTTACTTACGTTTCCATTTTCTCTCATTCCTTCTCTCTGGTTTGACAATAGAAAGAAAATTGTCTTTTTGAGCCAACGTGCGCCTTATGCTCGTGTGTCATATCCGCTGTCGAAAATTCTCCAGATGTGTATGCAGGGGAATATTTTCAAAGGGGAATTCTATTGAATAATCAATGTGATCGACGTATGCATTTCATATGCTTATGGGATTTTCCAAAAATCCTCTTTCATGTAAAATTCTTTACACAATGCTAAGTATCCCATTTAATGAATCTACTTCCAGGTAGAGAAACCATTTCAAGCTTTTTTCTTCCCTTCACCTTGTGTACACTGTACACACATATTGCTCGTATAATGATGGAAACTGGAGTCATTTCTTCTATGATAATTTTGATGAGTCTCCTCCTTCCAAAAAGGAAGATGTTTAGAGGAAAAGTTATATATTTGAGTAGAAAGAGATGCAAAGCATTCCAAGTTATTGTGGGAGTTTGAATTGTTCCACACACTCCCAACCTCATATTACATTTCCTAAGAAGGAATTTCCTCTGTAAAAAGAGAAGAGAAAAAAAACTTTGGGATTGTTGCTTTGCTTGGAGTTTTTTTTCTTCGTCATGCATAAAACTTGCTATTGTGTGTTCTCGGTCTATCAAAGGAAACGGATGGAAAGGCAAGATGCCACGCAAGGACCTCAATATACCATTCCGGAGATTCAGAGAAGAAGAAAAAAATTACAAAATACATCTCTCTCTCCCTCTCTTCATCTCCACATGGCTGGAAATGTTATACAGGTATAAATGTTTTGTGCACGTAAAAAAGAGTAGTAAAAATGGAGGAGCACTTTAGCAAAGTGGCATAGAGCCGGTTGAAAGACAGGCAATAGCGGAGAAAGGCTTAAGCATAATCAGACATTGTAGGGAACACCTGAGACTTGGCTCGTAAAGTAAACCCCTTTTCTCTTCCACTGACAGACATGCAAGGGAAGGAGAGAGGGAAAGACACAAAGAGAGTACTTATTACGGACATTGCTCTCCTACGTCGATATACATATCTTCTCTTCTGGCATTGTATAGACAAGCACTTTACATTTCCACGAAGCAAGAGAGAGAGAGAGAGGCAGTTTCAACAGCAGTTGTAATTCCTCTGGCCATTTCCTTTATTTAAGTAATGTGCCCAGCTAACATATTGCTCGCTTGTAGAGATGCCTACCTCACTCTCTCCCGTATGCTTTTCTTCTCTTCACTTTTCGTCAAAAAGACTCAAAGAAAGACTGCATTATACAAGACTCTCTCGCTCTTGTCTGTTTTGCTCAATATATGGGGGAAGAAAGGCAAAGAATAATATTCTGATGGGAGAAGAGAGAGAGAGTGTGTGTGTGTCTACTGCGTTTTCTACAAGTTTCCAGGGTGGCACACGACAAAACCACTTCTTAACTATCTCCAACTGGCTTCCTGCATTAAAAGTGAATAATATCGATGCCGAACGTCTTTCTTTCTTCTTCAAGATGTGCTACTGCTGCTACGAAATAGGTTCTTTTTAGAAGAATAAGAAAAAATTACTTGTATCATGAATCCCTCTCTAGGTATAAGAAACGGAGGTAATAGGTTCGTGCAAGAGGAGAGGAGTGAGCCTGAAATAATTCCCTGTGGTAATAAAACCTTAGCTTTACTTCTAGTTAACTTTCACTCAGCCACCATTATCTTGTAAGGAGAGAGGTGAAAAAAAGAACAAAAGAGGAAAACAACCATCATACCATACCTAGATGTACAGGGAGGAATATCTACTACTTTATATCACATAAGCGTACTCATCCAGTTGATTTTAGCGTACATCCTCTCATCCTCAAATTTCACCAGATAAACGTATGCGTTTGGTGTGGGGAAAGAAGAAAAGGATGCTTGAAATGTGTGTGGTGTCTACTGTCATCTGTGTCAGGAAGAGAGGTGATGTGTATGAATATTATGTTCGTCTTGGCTTAACAGCTATAATTTATATTACTAGGGATGTTAAGTCTTTGACAAGATTAAGTAGAGGACACTTAACCGCGGCACTAACTCATGTAGAAATTATTACAGCCAGGCTTCAGTTATTTTAAATTACCTGCCCATTACAATTTCCGCTGAGACAGGGATACGAATGATCATCAAGGTGAGCAGTCAAGTGCGATGAGGATATGGGGATGAAAATGGTTTTAGAGTGATTAGGCGGAAAATGTAATTTATCTTTATGTCATACTTGCTTAATAATACGCTTTAATCTTAAGGCTATTCAAACGATGAGGATTTTCTGAGGAATGTATGGCAGAGTTTGAAAGGGTGAATATTGATGCATTTGGACGGCTTCAGTTAAATGTAAATGTATTGTAAATTGGTCAGGCACATGAAGATGTGTATAGGTTTAAACAATACGTTGCTAGTAGCAAGTACAGTACAATAAAGTATTTAATGCATAAATAAAAGGAAACAATAGAAATGTAAATTAGCTCTAGGTGATTCTAATTGCTAAATAGGTAGTTCTTCGAGTCTACAATCATGTAGTCATATTCAAACGCGAAGAACTGAGAATTGATTTTTTTTAGCTAACTGTATAAACTTTTAATGCAATTAGCTCTCTATTCCTAGCTCCCCTTTTCATTTCAATTGAAACAGTTACAAGAGCACGCTTTTGAAGATAAGGGGTTTTCTACCATTCACATCCAGATCCGTAATCAGAAATGCAGTAAAGTATAAAAGAATCTTCAAACGAATTCCACCACAACCAAGTACGGCTTATGGAGCAACTCTTGGTTAAATTAGTATTTCTGACTAGAAATGTACTGTATACTCTACATTACTGTTGCCCCTTTATATTTTTCCCTCTTCATTTCAATTTAGCTGAAATTCGTTCCGCCATTCTGAGCTCAAATAGAATTATTGCATTAGTTTTGCGGAAAAAAGTGAAAGTGGGAATCAAAGCTGGCCACGTACACAACACAAGTGTGTGTGTGTGTGTGTGTGGTATTTTTTCACCGGTTTTATCTCCACCTTCTACCCTTACAAATGAAATAGATATAAATACCAGTTCTTGCATGAAAAACACATACACGTACACAACCCGCCTCCGTGGTACGTGCCACCTTATTCCTTTACAAGATATATATTCTCTCCAATTACTTTCCTCTTTCTCTCCCATCTTTTGTTCTAATTTGCTGGCAAGCATCTTTAAATCGCTCTAATTAGTGATAAACGCATAAAAGGGAATCACGAGGGAGTAAATAAAGGCGGGAATTAAATACTGGTTTAATTGTGGCCTTCAAATTCTCTCGAGACGAGAAAGTCAGATCTCTGTCTGTCTCTTTATTTCTCCACTTTATTACATTTTACTCAGTCTCCACTCCATTTCCTCCAGCTTAGGCTGAATAGTTTTTGAATCCTGTGGACATCCCTTTTGTGAGCTGAACTACATTGTATAAATAATGAAAGAAAAAAGGTAAAAATTTATTTAGCTCCGGTTTTACCCCCGTTTTAATGCAAAGGTTTCTTACACAAAACTCAGATGATCATCACGCAAAGGAAGAAATAAGCCATGAAAAGCTATCATCTCATTTCTCTCATGACCCTGGAAAACAGCAAAAGAGAATTTTTTTAAAGGATAAAGTGTTAGTATGTCGTATATGGTATGATGCACTCTCCAAGTCATCCTTCATGACAAGAAAGGAAAGCATTATAACAGACGTTTTCATCTCCTTCCAGCATCCCATCTTTCCTCCCCACCATCACAACACTACTACCTTGAAGACTATATAGTATGCGGACCCACAAGAAAAGATGAGAAGATGGAAACACAAGGAAAATATCGTATTTTTACAAAGAAACAGACTTGGTGTCGAGGGAAGAGGTCTGTTGCAAAAATGATGTGTGCACTATATCACCATCATTCTTACTCTTTTGTGAAACAAATTCAATATCACATCCCACCAAACAACACCATGGTGCACCATCTCTTCGAAACAAAGTTGATGTGATGTGTATTAGAAGTAACCCATCAAAACAGTTTATCCACTCATTTCTCATCTTTTCGATATTCATCCTCTCCCTCTCTTTTCAGCATCGGTGTAGACTTACACGGGAAACCATTTTTTAAGAGTGGTGCGTGTGTATAATGCAAGCTAACATGAGAAAAAATCGAGTCTGCACAAATTCTCGTTTATATGACAAAAAGTTACTTTACAGCAGTAGGTTTCTATCAACGAGATAGAAGAATGTTATATTTATGTACGTGGTTTTTTTACCCTTTGGACATGGATACATTTGCCCAAGACAAACGGGTATGATCCCTTTGGCAGATGAGAGGAACCACCTTCCGCTCTCGATTTTTTCCACTAGGCCACACAACCACATACACACAAGACTTTTGTGGAACATTCCTACTTGAGAGATGTTTTCGCCATCATCTCATCTTATTCTTTCGTGATGACATGATACGAAACAGCAAAGGCAATTGCATACCAGTGTTATACTGCCAGAGATGAGATGAGACGGCCAAAAAACACTAGGTTTTGCCAGCCAGCAGGGCTCCATTCGAAAAAATAGCCCTTGATGTAACTTTTCCGAGTACAACTCACGTCTTTACATAACACGATATGGAACACAAGCATATAATAGGTATATATCTTGTCCAGAGTTTTGTACGGGGTGAACAAGTCATATTCCTATTTACAAATAAAACCATACACGTCTCCATGCCAGGATGAGGTTGAATAGATGCACTGCGGCTGAATGGATGCTGCTGACAGAGACTTTTTTACTTGTCTGCTTCCATCCACAATGGGTAATATAATGTATTTAGGCATTATGTGTAAAAGAGACGTGTCTTGTATATAATAATTTCGTGGCCATTTCAACCCTTTTCAAAGCCCTTTTGTTTGTCCGTGTGCAGTTCTTTTTTTATTCATAGGCAGTATAAAAAAACGAAAGAATACGCATCACACAGTCACAGCTACATTGAAAGGGTTAGGTATATCCAGACACTGGAAAAGATGAGTATGAAGTCGTGTCCAAAAAATTGGATGCATGGATATCCCTCCAAGTACACAGAGTATAATGGGAGATTTATATAGACAAAATAGGGTCTATATTGGTAAGATATAGGAGATACTTGAGGTAATGCATGTATGCATTTCCAACAATGGCTAGGTTTGAGGCTTGCCCGCTCCTACTCTTCCATTTAAAACCTTGGCAGACAGCGCGGAGGCAGAGGAGATTCCAATCCACATCATTCCTTTGTACATATCTATGCAGAAATAGACTATCAGTAATACAGAGGTAGTCTACGTAGACTAGAATCTTATAAGGTGTACATGGAACACATATTTATCCAAGTAAATATCCAACTTGGCTACAGATCCAACACACCAGAGAAATATGCACGTAGAGGAAAATTGTTTCGCAGTTAGGAAGAGAGAGATGTGTGTGTAGTGTGTAGCATATGAGGGGAAAGTACTCCGAGATCTGTTGTATATATGCCTAGAGTACACTTGCAAAGGGAATGGTGGCTCTTGGTTTTGTATAGCGTGGTCTCAGATAAGCAACCCCTTTAGTTTCCCTGTCCATGCAAGTTTTCTCCTTCTGCGCAAGAGTTCTTTTCATTTGCTGGCTTGGCTTGGCAAAAAGTATAGAACAAGTGGAGCGCTCCATATGAAGATACAGGGAGGGTTATATTCACAGAATTTTTTCTAGAGAAGTGAACTCCGAGAGTGAGAGAGCCTCTTGAAAATCGCATGGAGAGCGAGAGAGACTTCTAAATAGAATATACTGTGTTGTATGGGATGGATGGGTGGAAATAATGGAAATGGTTGCTTCAATGCTCACTTACAACTTTTGTGTTTGGGAAGTGTACGCTCTGTGCTGGAAAAAGATGGTATAGGTATATCTATATATTAAATGATATAGAGTTGAATATATTCATCTAAAGATATACATTTAGACGACCACTTTACTTCTCCTCTTTTGCTATACACCACACACCACGAATCTCGCGGAAAATACATAAAAACTGTTCGCAAGGAAATACAAGTATAGAAGAATATGGAACGAAGTATGAAGTTGATATGTATATCATAGAGACGGATGTACTTACGTACTTTATTCTAGGGAGCAAGCAAAGTAGCAAGAAGAAGTAGTTTATGCATTATAGATATTACGACGATCAGTCCGGTTCTCCTCCTGTGGAATCTTTTACGGGAGGAAAAACTCACAATGCTCTTGTGTAGATGGAAAAGAGAGAGTAATGTTGTGTACCTTTAGGAAATATTCATTATATGGGTATTGTGTAGTAGGGAGTAGACGGTTGAAACTGGATTTTTTCTCTTAGAGTTTGTGTGTGCATACGTGTGTGTGTGTAAGGGAACTTGGGAGAGAATTGAAACCACCGACTGTTCCATACAATAAAAAAGAGTGCCTATGAGCAGCATGAGGAGAGAAGAGAGAAGCAGGAGAGAAAAGAGAGGAGGAAAGTTTCAACCGTGAAAAGGTTTGCCCAACTCTCTTTTCTTGTCAATGCCACTCTCAACCTCTGTCCTTTCGTATCTCCTCTCTCCACCGCTCTCCATTCCTTCGCTACTTTGAGTCTTTTTCTTGTTCCACAAGCCAGATTCTTTCTAGCCTCCTTTCACTCTACAGTTCCCCCTGTAAAGGCGGCAGCAGAGATACACAAAACACACTCACGAACATCATAAGATAGACGTATTTAGCTACTTTTCCAGCTCCTTTTTCCTCTTTTCCTCAGCTCAAAATAGAGAATTCAGGTTTCCCAGGATTTTTTTACCCATTCAAAGGAAACAACTTTTTGGGTTACATCAGACAACATCACACAACGCATCAGCCACCATCACCACAATTTATTTTTTTCTCCCCCTTTACCAAACAGTTCTCACTTTTTTCTTCCACTTTTTTTTCTCTCTCTCTCTATTTTTCTAGTCAAGTCAACATTGCAAATATACACTTTTATTTCCTCTCTATCTCATTCTCTGTTGATATTTCAAGGAAAAAGTTAAGTACACATTGGGAGACTCTCTTTCAGAGTTTATATTTTTGAGTTGGGGAAAAGGATTTTTTGAGAGGGGTTCTCTCTCTCCAAGTTTTTAAAGATACTTGCTGGTTTCGTAGTGTTTCCTCGGATTTTTTTGAGAGGGTTTTCACTTGTCAAGAGAAAAAAAGTCAAGCTAGTCAATGTACCCACACGTTCCACCAAAGTCATCTTTTGAAATAAGAAGCAAAAAAAGTTTCTTTTGACCCCAAGAGACTCCTTTGAGAAACAAGTGAAGACGAAGAGAGTAGACGTGTGTACTTTGGATAGAGCGATAAGAGAGAAAAAAATGAGATATGGGTTTACTCTACATAAATTGTCCTTCTCGTCAATTTACACAATTCCTCGGTGAAAAATTCCCCTCTTTTTACATTTCTACTCAATTTTCGAAAATAAAAAAGTTTTTTCCTCCTTTATTCTCCTTCCCACCAAAAAACGTTGTTGTAGCTTTGCATGGAAAAATTGGTAGAAGAGGCTAGTATATAACACACAAGAAGCTGCTGTTTAATTTTTTATTGATTTTACAGTCTGTCTCTCTCCCTTTGCTACAAAATAATTCCCTTTTTTGTATGTAAGTGCCCTATCAAATTATTATTGAACATCTGGTTTCAAGCGAAAAAAAGTTATTTATCAGCTCAACTCCACATCCTCTCTGGTTGCTGTACTCTTTCTCTCTCTACAAAACTAGGTAACTGTATCCCCTTCTTTACAGATCACACATATAAAACATACCCATTGATCAAAAGTATGGATTATAGGGAGGGAAAAAAATCCCGCAAAGAAAATACATTTTTATACGACATGATCTCCCATCATATTTTATACTAGTCTTGTTCCATAAAACCAGGATTCTATAGGGACACAACAGGGACATTCTCACTTATTCATTTTTTCACATATGGCATGTGTAAGAGAAGGGAACAAACACGCTGTTAAGTAACGTCCCAACTCATCCATATATCTGAATTATGTGAGATATTAGTTTAGGGAGTTTTTTCCTTCCATCTCTATACAGCTTGATCGCATTCTCGAAAAAACGAGAACTTTTGCTCATACGTTGCAATATCCCATTATGTCGTGTGGCTATCACACACACACACCTACTTGCAAAGCAACTTTGGAAACTTGTACGCTCCCAAACTCTCTGGATAGGGTTCCCCTTCATTGAAGAAAAAAAAATCATTTGAGCAACAGCCCAACCTTTTCTTGTTAGATTGCACATTGAGGGATGTTCTCGCTGAAAAAAGTTGTAGTGAGCTCACGGTCAGATTCATTCCTTCAATTTCCCGTTTGTTGAGAATACACTACTAAGGGAGATGAGGTTTTAGTACATATGGTAAAATGCTGATCACTCGACCCTTTTTTTCTCCTCAAGAGAATGAATGAGTGCAGTGAGAGGATCAGACAAAAGGAAAAAGTGAGACTTGTCCTGGTCTCGCTTATGATTGCATATATAAAATGCACTTTGGCAGGGAAGCATACGCAATTCCTTTTTGATTCACGATTGGAGTTTGAGCTGGCTGGCAGTAATAAAAACTAATAATATCCGACAAAAACGGATAAAGCCTGTGTAATATTTGAGCAGTTCTATGTACACTGCATTGCATATGTAGGAAAGAGTGGATTGCATACGAGAATCAAACAATTACTCTTTTACCCACACACATATATACTCATTTTAGGGACTTTATCAGTGTAGCAATGCACATTGTCCGGTGAGTTGTAAGCATCATCACATCACCATCATCATTATCATCCTCATCATATCAAAGTGAACGTATTTAGGGAAGTAAGGGATAGAAGAGGGAAAATGAAGATAAGGCAAGAGAGAGAGAGTTTGGAGATGGCATGCAATTTTATCCCATTTTGAACATTTTCTTCATCATTCGAGTTGAGCACGTACGATCAGGAGCAAGCCGGGATAAAGTAGTAAGAGCAATTCAGAGGAGAGCATATAAGAGAGTCTGATTTTCCTCCGTGGAGTCGACAGAGAGTGTGTGTGGAGTACACGGGAAGGAAAACGGCTTTTTCACATAGCGTACAGGGGCATATTATGGAGGACGTGTTCACCCTCAATAGAGTCGAACTTTGGTATGGCACAGTTGGTGAGTCAGATTGGAAAGGAAGCAAGTTGAGGAATACACACGAAGAAGGTGACTCTCCAGTCATACAAACTACATCGACCTATTCACTCGCTCCTTACGAAATTTTCCCTTTGAAATTTTCCCTTGCTCGTTTGAGTTTATTTTTTAGTTTATTTGTAAGCAAACTTTTTTGTAAATTTGGGGATAAAAATTTTCCTTGAATTTTGGTATTTTTCTTGGGAGACAAGTAGTTAGTGAATTTAGAGAATGTGCACGATTGGATTTGGTTTCGTAGAAAATTAATTTATGTTGTGAGTGGCTTTTAAGAAAATTTCTGTTTTTGTATTTAGTTGTAGTTTTCCTAAAACTTAGCTAGTGATTGACGGATGGGAATAGAGGGTTGGTGAGTGGTGACTTAGGAAAATAGATTTTCTTTAGAAACTGCAACAATATATATTAGATAAATCCTATTGAACTACTGAAGATAAATTTGAATATGTGGAAATGCCGGTGAACAACTGGCTAAACCGAGTTTTATATTTCAACCACCAAAACAGAGACAGATAGAGATTAGCGAAAAGGAGATTACTTCTCGGACGGAGATGTACCAACGCGACTTTGTCTTTATCAGTGTTTATGTGACTTTTGTCTTGAGAGAGATTGTACTGGATAGAATATATGTTTTGAGGTGAGACAAAAATGCACTGTTTTTCCTCTTTGAGCACAGTTGACAGTTTTGTGTGTCATTCTCGCCGCAGCGTAACACCCAACAACAGACAAAAGGATACTGGGAAGCGAAATGAGAAAAAGGTAAGAGACTATAATCCATTTTATTCCTTTCATCTCATTCCATCTTGTCATTTTGTGGTGGTAATAAAACAACAAACAACTACTAGAAAGTATCACATGCCTTTCGCAGTAAAAAAAACTTTAGAAATTTAAATCTCAAGGTTTTTCTATTTTATGATAAATGGGAATGTACACTAATCAACTTTTTCAAATGTCAAACCTCTACTAACATATCCCTTGCAATTTCTGCACAAAATCTCTGCATTAGCCTTTATCATTAACAAAACACACATTACAGTCTCGGGAAACCTCATTAGAGTACTTTTCCTGCTGACATTTTAGGTTTGCATATACCTTCACCGGATAATAAATTACGAACGGCATTTCATACATCACGTCAAGACAAGAAAGTATAGTATACATACTCCCTAGAGCAGTTCAACACCTTCACCGGATAATAAATTACGAACGGCATTTCATACATCACGTCAAGACAAGAAAGTATAGTATACATACTCCCTAGAGCAGCTCAACTGCAAGCGTAAAAATCGAATCCACAAAGCAAATTGCTTTGCTCCATGTAGAACATTCCATTATCTTGGAATTTCTCTTCCATTCTCTAACTTTCAAAAAGTCGACACCAAACACCGGCTCTGCATAAAAGCTCTTGAACTGTGTACACAGTCAAAGTGTCTAGCTTACCACGTCAGGGATATCATGAAGGAAAGAGGAAAGGCAATGAAATTTGCTGTCCAGAGAAAGTAAACATGATTGTAAAAAAACTTTAGAGCTGGGAGGAATAACTTGGCAATAACTAAATAATTCATTAAGCATACATACAGCAAAGGGAGAGGTTCACTTAAGCTAGTCTCTCTCTCTCCATTCTACCACCTCGAGCAAGAGCCATTGTTTAGAGGCATTCTCTACAATTTCTTTTTTCTACATTGGCGCACCTTCAAAAAATAGAGGAAAGTTGGACTCCTTAATGGAAAAGGTATATTTCGTTTATACGCACACTTGCAAACACTCACTTTTCCCTTTTCCATTTCTCCCTCGCTCCGCGCTTCAGAGTCATCTTGTTCATTCTCCTTTTCTCATTATAAATGTATAAAGTGGCAAGGGAAGAGGAAAACGATCCCATTTTCCCTCTTGCCATCATCTTGTCTTGTTCGATATCCTATTTTGCATTTGCTTTTTCAGCTCAACCCTTTTCCTCCTAAAAGTAGGAGAGGCACGCCGGTGTACACATTAATTGTGCATGTGAAGGGAGGATTACTACGA
>JAHZNA010002026.1:0-22623 GCA_027743935.1 Sinodicranocentrus sp. ZH6
ACTTTTCCATTTATCCAGTAAATCTACTATGATCAGATAAAGTCACATGATGAAGTTTTACCGCTAGTGTCAAAATCACATTTTCGCATCCAAAACTCGCCTCCACAGTGTCTCCGAGTTTTTGTCCATTTTGTGTTCGTGTTTATTAATATTCACGTTGGTATAATTAGCTTGTCTCCTCACCTCACCTTGTGAAACCAATCGTGTTAGTCTACCAAAGTTAAGGTATTATGGAGGTAAATACCATATTGACATTCATTTTTCCAAGAACGAAAAACTTCGGTTACAATATTGCACGCGGACTTGCATCAGCTATATAATCATGTGGAGAAAGTAGAATAAATCTCAGGAATAAGGAATCAATTATTAAATATATTATGCACCTATACTTGTGGTGGCATTTGTTAGGTTACATGTGTGCATAAGGCATTCTATTTAGAGCAATTCATGAAAATGGTACACGTTTTACAAAACTGTCTAACTGAACTTCGAACATGGTCGCTCACTAAAATTAATACTTGCGTGGTGTAGTGAAACGAACGAAAAACCACTGATGTTGGTGTCATGCACCCATATGTAAGCTAATCTTGTCGAAACATTTTTACATTTTAATTTTGAGACGAGGACGAGGACACATATGTTATGTAGTATAAATACGATGATACGTATGAACTATGCAGCATAACTGAACTGATATGATGCAAGGATTTTGTAACATGGTATCTCTAACATGTGTCTTTACATTGACATCGACATCCCTAAAAATATTTCCACAGTAGAATCGAGCAATCATGGATGGAATAATTTAACAAAATTGTGGGACGATGACGAGATGAGATGTTCAGAAGTTGGTTCATGCAAATTAATGAAATGACTTTCAGAAAATCAGACAAATTCATGTTTTTAAGGTTCACAGGAAGAGTATCATGTGCTGTTGATTACTACATTAGGTATATTGTATATTATATTGAAATTCGTAGATTGATTGTATATTCTTTCACACTAACTGCTAGAAGAAAGGGGTCTACAATTTGGAAAATAATATGGAACCACTACCTAAATATTATGATTGGCAAAAAATCGATACTTTCTTAAATCAAATTCCCTTTATACTTATGCAAGGTATCTAGTTAATAAAATGGTAATAAATGTACTTGTAGGAGTGAAATTATTGTGCGCAGGCAATACTTAATTAATTTGTGGTGCAAATATGTGCAGGACAACTAGAAATTTTATCTTAAGGGGGCTCCGATTGCAAGCATTTTAGACTATTTCAATGAGTCCTGTGGTTCCCGACCACTCCAACAAAAATTTGTCATTTTAGCTCCCATTTGAAGTTATGATAGTTATGTACATTTTTAAAATTTGTATTACCACCTAATTTAATTTTTACGCCCGGTAACAGTAATTACATAAAAAACGGCAAATAGGTAATTGTTTATTGTTGGCAATTACCCAAAGTTCAAAATGTGGATTATTCTGTCACGTACCAAAAATGATAAAATACCATACCGCATCGTTAGCTCAGTTAGTAGCCCGGAAAATTGGTGAGAAACCTCTGCCTAATGTACCATCGTCAGACTGCCTGACTCTGGGGATAATTCGTTAAAGTCGAAACTCGTGAACCAAACCAACTTCAAACCTGACCAAAATCTCGTTTTCCTGTGTCATCATTTCATCACAAAATTATATCGCATATAATTGTAGATACCTACGCAAGTTACCACAGTCAAAACTCCCAAAGCTACTAAAATACACGCCATTTCATTTGTAACGTTTTTCGTCCAAAGATGTAATAAGGTACGACTTTCTATTTATTCTTTCGAAAAGCATATCACTTTAGTCATTTAGGATTTTATCTCCTTTTGCAACTTGTGAACGTAAAGAAAGAGGTAGTATAAATGTGACGAAGCCAGAGAGATACAAAAAATTAGTTGTTATGTATTGCATCAAAAAATTACTGCATCGTATTCAGGGTGTGCAATATGCAACTCTAATGAACATATAGGACTATGTAACAGTGTACATACCTATTTTTTATTGCTGAACAACGCTCGACAGGTAAGTTGAACGAACTGAAGAGTTTCGATTCGATTGCGTTACTAATTTGACGCCGGTCCTTAGTGCGGATGCGAAGAGTTCGTTAAAAGATAAGAAGAGTGCATACCAGAATAAAATATTACCCTTACTTCTCACAGATGTCAGGAGAAAGATATAAAGCAATAAGATTTAACTTTTTACTACGGCAAAAAAATCCTTAAAAACCGTGTCATGTACAACCGTGTGCAATTATATTATTAACGGCTTTCTATACTAAACGCTAAACAGCGTGCGTTCGAATAAGAGCATTAACAGAACAATTAAATATATTATTTCCCGAATGCTATAGACTAGAAAGAGAAAAGGATGAGCTTTGGCTTGTCATAACTGTACATGGCTTGGGGAGTTATTTTTTTAAAGGATGTTTCAAAACCATGATTAAGTACTTTTTAAATTTGAATTTAACTGCGTGCGCTCATTCGATTTTTTGGTAGAATTACTGTAACTGACCAACTTCAAAGTTATATCGGCTTGACTGCCGCACCATGCACACTTGCTTAAAGTTTAATAGTTTTTTTTGTGAGCAATAGTCGCCTTTGGTTGATGAGTAGACTATTGGTTAGTTTACTGCAAATTACTACTTTCGGAATCGGATTGATTGACAATGAGGAAAATTTTCAACTTTGCAATTATATGTGTGCAATTGCAAAGAAAAAAACAAATTTACATGCTTTGCTTGATAAAAAAAACTAATAGTGATTTGAGGATTGATGCAATCGAACAAGTTTCTGTCCATTTAAATATTTATAGCCAGTTGCATTTCTAGATTCTAGAAGGCAATATAGTTTCTAGTCCCCAAGCAGTTATTCAAGTCCTTTTTTATAGATGAGGGGGCTGTGAAACTAACGATTTCTTCATGATTTATCCGGCTATGCAATGTGCATTTTTAAACACATTGATTACTTATTTACAAACTCGTAAAATGGATATTTAAATTTCAATCGTATGTTTTTGTGCGTAGGTAGGTATGCAATAAGACGACTTCGTAGGTATTCTTTTCCTATGTTGAGTGTGTGTGAAATGGTCATTTATTCTCAACGCATAAATCTTGTTGCAACATCATAAATATGCTGCGAGATACGCTGCCGTTGTGATGCTGCTCACAATCAGTAGCAGTGTTCCAAATAAAATTCGGCGAGACTTTTTTTCTGACATTAATGATACCATGTATTCAAAATTTATATGATGACATTATTTTACAAAAAGGTAATATTTTGGTGCACTTTATGTAAATTGAATTCATGCTCAACATAAATACAGCTTCTTATTGTGTCGTATTGTGCTATATAACGTGACAAAAAATGTCAATTTAATCTCTCATCAAGCATTCTGTGCTTGTATAATCATGCACACTATTTGCACAATATATTTAGACTATTTAGGTTCACGAACGAGCGACACAGTTCACGTTCACGACCATATACGCTGCAAGAAAGCAAAAGTTTTGGCCCCAGCGTTCCAACAGGAGAAATTATACATATGAACCTAAGCAAGGTCAAGGTGGAAATGATAACCCTATTTAAGCTTTCCATTATGACTTCTTTAAATGTCTAACAATTAACATCTAGTAAAGATTTTACTCCTGTGGCTGGTTGAACTAGAACAAGAAACTCGTTTTTAAATGCTGCAAACTGCCACTGCCACAATTTAATCATATAAGTAGCCATTGTGTATCTGCGTATGAGATACAATGCGTGTGACCTCGTAGGCAAAATGGACGGCAAGTTCGTAAAAATGATATGATGCATAGTTTCGTGGTTTGGGGGAATTACTGTACTGTTGCTCAAGTGCACAGGGTACATACGTACAGGAGCGTGGACAGGTTTTACTTTTCTTAAGGTGAAAGAATCTACATGAATAATATTAATATGCTATCATCATGCACATGAGCATATAGTGGACGGCAAAAATTAAAAGATCTCTGTGAAGAAGTCGCCCTTCCATCCTCCATGTGCAGTCTGCTTTGTCATTTGAAAATGTTTAGCAGTTTGGTAATATAAAAATTATTTCACAACCAAAATTTCGTACTCTAACATTGATCATGAATGGTATCATGATCAAGACCATTATGATGACACACCACGAGCACGCACATACGGATCAAACATCTGGCTACATTGAAGATTGCAAAAAGTCGCCATAATAAAGGATCATATGAATGAAGTGAGGTGTGCAGTAAAAGCAATTACAAAAATACAGGTACAAAACATTGGGGTCAGCATATCTATAGTGGAAAGATGATAGCAAAATGTTGGTGGACATGCATAAAGCAAGCATAAACAAATTAGTGGGCTGATATCGTGAACAATGTTAGCATAGCGTCTTATGTTGCACACAAATTTTTAAGAAAATGGGATTGGACTTTAGGACGACATCCTTGAAAAAATTCGATGAACCTGTGAGATAATAGGTTTGACACGATACTCATAGTAAAAGTATGAAGCAGGTGAAGTTTTTTGTAGAATTTGCGCCTTCACCTTAGACAGTCTGAAAGGTTGCTGATGGCTTGTTGACACATCTTTCTCGTTTTTTTAGCTTAAAAGCGGTAGGTAGAGAAGTAGGTCAAGGTTAGTTTATTCCGAATGTAATTGCAACCCGTTGAAATATTTACTAAATTGGGACATCCCTATATGGCCACGAGCACCTAATAAATTTAGATGAATATGTCCTCTTCCTGCCCATACGCGTGGTAAATTTTCCCCATTATTTACCTAAGTTGGGAAGTAATAATCTCCAGACTCCTGAAAGTCCCTCTACCTTCTCCATTCTAAAACTATTGACTGAAACCGTTTGACTATGACCTTGGGAGGTGATGGGTGAACGGATAAATTTATGGGGCGGTGCATTGGACATTCAATCCAAATAATTTGCTTATTTGGATTGAATGAAATGACCTCATTCAAGGATCATATAAAATCCAAATTTTTATGTCTACGGTGGTGGTACGGTTTGGTATGTATGAAGTATGGAATAATTACCTATAATTATTGAGTGGTTACAAAATGTTCGAATGAAGATACAAATTGGAGCGAACAGTCAAATCTCTTCAACCACACTTGCTAACGAGGTCATGTTAAGCTAGTACTGAACATTTATTACATAATTATTAATATTTTGTGATTTTACCGTTGGCACAAGCGCGGCGCATTTCTTGCTGGGATTAGGATAACTACAAACGCTTTTCCAGAAACCATCGCGCTAAACCATAACCATCTATCTATTATCTATCTTTTACCAAATAAAAAGTATATGACCTCACCTCAGCTTTTTTTATCGAAAATAAATTTGGTTTTTACAGTGAAATTTGCTTTATGGAAAGAGCCGTCCAATTTTTAAGTATATATTTACATAAATAGTGTGGGAAACCACACAACAAGCAAAATTGAAAACGCTAATTTTCAGTCATAGACACGCAAGTTTTGATATTGAATTGAGATGGAATAAATTACGCCAAGCCCTCCCATTGATTTCTTTGGACTTGAGACACAATAATTTAAATTACATAAATACACTGGGAGAAATTCTAATATGCAATAGAATGCATACAAATTATAAGCTACAATTATACAACTTTAATTTGAAATCATGAGTGGTTAATATGCATAGCGCATCATTGTCATTGTCAGTGCCGTGTGGTCTGTAAATTCATGAAAGATGGCAACTTTAACATGTTACATTTTATCCTAAAAAATGTTTAGTGCTTATCATAACCATTTGATGAGTTAGCCCCAGAATAACTGCAAAGCATGTGTTTATCAAGTTACACGAAAGTTGTCTTCCACGCATACTATCGAGGTACCTTATTAACCCCTACGATTGTCGAACGGGAGCACAAAAAGATTGGTCGTTAAAGGTCAGTCAATCCTACCTAAATATGAAATATGTAAATATGTTTAGCACACCTGATTGTATTTTTTAATTTTGCAGCCCCTTTTTACAAAACCCAAAAATGCACGTGAAAAGTGAATACAATATGGAGAGGCTTTATATTCGGCCATGCTACTATTATATAGCTCAAGTTGCGCAAACTTTCGAAGCAAAATGGGACAAGCTTAAAGGGAAAATGCGAGATCTTGCAGAGAATCCTGACAGTCTGCAGTCGTCTGCGTGAGAGAAGGGACACGAGAGTTTGTCTTCAAAGTATCTTATTCGGCATCCCTTTTGCAAAGGGGGAGCTTGCAATTTTCAATTGTTGCAAGGGCACATTTTTCGACATTGTGAAAAACTTGTTCGCGTCTTTCTTGAGGCGAAACAGTTTGCAAGGATTTTTCTCGTGGTTTTCTGTGAAACTTTGTGCATTTTGGATAAAATGACAACATAAGTTTTTTAAAAACAAAAATTGTAAAACTCAACAACAGTTAAGGAATCTGCGACCTTAAGGGGCAGAAATTTGGACATAAAAAGGAATTTGCCTTGTTAGGCGTCAACTATAAAAATGGCCAAAGTCACAAGTGTTCCAATGGCACCAAAGGCCACCATGTCATCGAACTTGACAGCAATGATGACAAACCTCGTGCATACGCTGTTGATTAGTTTCGTCAGTGTTGTGAAATGGGCGGAACTTACGACTCGCAAGTTTACAAACAAATATCTTCGGAGCTTGGTGGATGACGCTTTTGCAAAAGGAGATATACGTGTGAACGGGCCGAAAAGTTCTGACCCTAAAGTAAAGAACGAGGAAGAGTTTTACAATAGAGTTATTCAAAACGCTACCTTAGGTTTAGGAGAATGCTACATGGAAGGTCACTGGGATTGCGGGGATGTGGAGGAATTCATGTATCAAATCTTTATGCACGAGATTGTCCGTGACTATTTACATCCCGTAAATAGATTTGTCAATTTCCTTCTCTTCAAAGTTGTCAACTTGCAGACCAAACAGAGAGCGTGGGAAGTTGGTGAAAAACATTATGACTTGGGTAAGCATACATTGAGCAAACGAATAAATTGATAACATAAGAAAGAATCGAACAAGTTGTAAAAAAATTCATTTATTTTTTTAGGTAACGAATTGTTCCAATCCTTTTTGGACCCCTCAATGAACTACTCTTGTGGCTACTGGAAAACTGCCAAAAATCTTCATCAAGCTCAACTCGACAAGATGGACTTGATCGGACGTAAATTAAAGTTGAAGCCAGGAATGAAAGTTTTAGACATCGGCTGCGGCTGGGGAGGTCTTTGCAAATATTTAGCTGAAAACTACCAAGTTAGCGTAGTTGGTTGTACTATTTCCGTTGAGCAGGCAAAAATTGCACAAGAAAGGTGTGCCAATCTTCCAGTCGATATTCGTCTTCAGGATTATCGTGATGTAGATGAAAAGTTCGACAGGATCGTTAGCGTTGGTATGTTTGAGCATGTGGGAACTTCCAACTATAAAACTTTCTTCAAGGTAGCAAACAAGTGTCTCAAAGAGGATGGTCTATTACTTCTTCACACTATTGGGGTATCCCATGACTGGGTTCCTCTTATCGAGAGCTGGTTCCACAAATACATCTTCCCCAATGGTATCCTCCCCTATCACACTGACATCCTTAAAAATGCTGATCAACTCTTTGTGCTCGAGGATTGGCACAATTTTGGAACATATTATAACAACACTTTGAGAGCTTGGAAGGATAATTTTACCAGAAACTGGCCAAAGCTTAAAGCGGAAAAGAACCTAGATGAGACATTTTACCGCATGTGGACCTACTATCTCAGCATTTCCGCTGCAGCTTTCAGAAGCCGCAAGTACCAAGTGTGGCAAGTGGTCTTATCAAAGAATGGACTTTTGGGGGGATATGAGTCAGTTCGTTAAAAAGTGATATGTTGAAATTTATACTAAGAGAGATGTTATATTAACAAAGCTTATTTGTTCAGCGTCGAAAGATGCACGTAAGATAGACTTTTTTTGTTAAGAGACTTTCAAAAGTAATTATCAAGTAGAATTACCACATATGTTATGAAGATGTGATGATGACTAACAGTGTAATTAAATTTTATGCAGGGATTGAGTATTTTGTGTAATTTTATTATCATGTATTAGTGGTGTACGGTAATCCTATTGTGCAACAACGACTCTAATCATTTGATGCATTTTTTTTACTGTTATACAGTTTGGTTTGGTCAATGTATGAAATAAAATTGGTTGCGTGTGTACAAATTATCGGTTTGGTATATGCGAATATGATTTTTATTGATCATGACATTACACATGACGAAGGTGTACATTTTTTCGAATAATATATTGTGCGTAACCTTGCAAGACAAAGCAGTAGAATTATATTTTTCGGTCTAACATATATATCTAAATATACGATTACAATAATAATAATAATAAAAATCTTCATAATTCATAATACCATTTTTAATATTTTTTCTTTCTGTCGGAAGGTAGCAAGTAAGTGTATACTGGTTACAAGATTTGTTACGACTTTTTAAAGATTTATATAATATACACACATATATATATATTTAAATAGATACATATAGTATACAAACAATAATTTATCAATGTTATTTGAATTATTATTTCATACTCTGAAATGCCTGAAGGAAGAAAGAGAAAAAAGTGTATTTGTTTCATATTTTTTTCAACTAGAGTAAATGGTTCTTTTTAAAAATGGTATTTTTTACTTCATCTTGCTTTTTAAGAGTATTTTCGTTCACACCACATCATCACACGCGACTGCATATTTTTTTATACGATCGCTGAGAATGTATGTACAAATACAGAGGAGATTGTACGAACAATGAATCACAAGACATTTAATGTCATACATAAATCCGGAATCATTGGGGGATTATTAGTTTAAACCTATTTCTCTCTTCACACAAGCTTACGTATACTCTTAACACGACTATCGACGAGTGCACGGCAATAACGGTATCGATCCCTGGATTGATGAAATAACGGAAGAAATGGATGCAGTATGTCATGTCTTGATGACTTTTACTTCCCGAGAATGTTTTATAGATATATAGATATATATCATTCATTCATACATAAATAGAACTATGTGTGTCTAGGTCATTGCATTGTTTGAATAACACACATCTCTCCCATAAACATTGTCGACAGTGGTAAGTGTATGTGTTATCAAACCTGATTGTTCATTGAGAAGGCACTAATTAAAGTAGGTACTGAGACTTGTAAATTCTTAAATCATTTACAATCATGACTAACAACAGCAGCATCGAAACTGTGATAGAAATTAGATTCAGGTTCAAAACCGCACCGGTTAGAGATATCATTCAAGAAGAATTGACTAAAATGATGATTTCATTATAGTTTACACTTTTGCTTGATTAATTACTAATTTCTTTGGAATGTCGTAAATTAAGCTGGAAAATGAAAGAAATAAAAAATATATCTATCTACTACTTCAAAAATATAAAGCTTGCTCATAGTTTGTAAACTGAAATTAAGTAACTGAGAAAGAGTCTCAAGTAAATGATATTAATCATTTTTTTGAATACAAAAGAAATCATGCTTTTGACTTTCCAGATAATAAAACCATCATTGAAGCCAAGTCTTCTGACAATGACTACCGGTAGAATTTGGTATATGGAGTTACCAGGCTATTTTTAATAATACCTATATCGTCCCCCACTTTTCGACACCTAAAGCACATTGAGTTATTTAAACTAGAATTTGCTGTTAGTAATGGGAAGAAATGATGCTGCATGATTGCCATTGCTAGAAAATATACTGACAAGATAACACTGATCATACATACTTATGTACATATACATTCAATTGCCAAAGTCTAATAAATGTCTGCGTAAAAAAACAAAAGTTCAGGCATCACAGTAGCTTTCTAAACTCGAATATTTTCTAATCAGTTCTGAAAAATAAGCATCGTCTACCAACTTAACAAGGATATTTTCCACCCTTCAGGAAAAATTACGTCTGCAAATCAGATCATGTAGAATCTCAATATAAAGGCTAACCTCAAAACTTTGAAGTGTATTCCATGTTTTTATAAAGATAACTTGGAATACTATATATGTTATCTTACCTCAAAGTTGTTTGAGTATCAAAGGAGCATTTTATATAATTCAAAAGAACAGAAAACAACAACACGTCTCTTCCTATCTTTTACAAACTTCTACGTTCCTTACCACAAAGTAACTCATGCCAAAAGCATGACATATTATTATATTGTTTGACACAATCTCTATTTTTTGTGACAAGTTTCAAATCTGCTTAAAAAGCTAAGCATGACCATCTTAATTGATATATGGTAGTACATGTAAAACATTACTTGTAATCCATTTCATGTACAAGTACTACAATTTACAACATTACAACTCAAACTCAAGCCACTGAACACATCGAACAAGCATAGAATTAGATGACTTTAAGAAGACAAAACATTATGATAAATCTAAATAACACTGGATAGTATGCGATAACTGTGGCAAACAATCAAGAGCAGGTCAGCTATACGTCATTTGGCACCTGAAACAATCGACTAAGGATATTCCCACAACAAGCAGGTAAAGGTAGTTTTGCCACATATGTATACCACCTGATACATATTGCTGGGTTTTTAAAAGTATGCACATTATTCCTATATATTACTATAGCTTAGCTTTAGAATCTCATTAAATACATATATTATAGTTAGTGATAATTGTATACTGTAGTAGACGTGACGTAATAAGATAGAATACCACAGACCAAATTCCACACTGATGAGAGGGATATTAGAAAACGGACAAGGAAACGCTTGATTTAGAGATTACCGTTTCAGTAAAATAAATGTCAATTGAAGTATCCGAACTTAAACCAAAATGGCTTCGTCGTCGTTACTCTGGTCCACTGAAATCACACTTTCGTCTTCTTCATGCGCAACGCTAAAATGACTTTGTAGCTTTCCACTGCTTTCGTCCGTAGTTGAAGTGGTGGTAGGTTTGCTGGAGGATTTTCCTCCGTGGTTAGGATAGAAATCCCGTTCCCCAAAATCTACCGATCCTAAGTTTCGGACGAAACGGGTTGGAGGTTTACGGAGTGGACCACGGTTCTTTATAAGACTGTGAAGTACACTTCCACCTGATGTACCTGCATAAATCAATTTAGACAAATGTGAAATGTGAAGTACCTTGAGGAAATGTATAAACACTCCCAGAGTTTTTTTTAATATGTTAGTATACCTGACTGTGTTGTACCGGTCGCAGGATGAGACTCTGCAACAAAAGACTCAGACGTTGAGTATTGAAGGGACTGAGCTCGCACTTGTCTCGGAGAAGGAGAAACATTTCCTTGGTGAAGGTCATCAACGCTTCCACCAGGGCTGTCTACTTCTACTTCAGGATCGGTTGAAAGGAGGTCTTCGTCGGATGGTGTTCGAGATAGTGAAGGTAATACAGATGTCAGCATTGCTTTTTCCTACAGATAAACGACTATTAGAGTACTGTCTGTAAAGTGAACAATTTACAGTAGTTTCAAAAAATAAGATAGACATACATCTTGCAGATGCCTAATGTGTTGCGTCAAATACTCCTCTTCCTCTTCTGCACTCATTGATTCAGGCGTAGATAAATCATGCCCCATTTTTATGTCACCACTAGCCCCGCTAAGCGATCCTGAACTTCCAACTGATTTCTTTCTATCTGGTGATGTCTTCATTTGTATCTGAAATTGATAAACCGTTTATATAACGCATGTGCTTCAATACTTTAATACTCTACTCACAATCAGTTATTGAACTAACCTTTGAGCTTCGAATGGAGTTGAGCCTATGACAGAATGAGCTGGCAGCGGAGTCGATAGATTCGATATTGTGTAGTGTCTCCTTCACCTTTTTCATTTGTTCTAAAATGATTGTTTCTAAGCACATGGTCTGTCGTCCAATATCGTTCAAAGATTCCTGAACTTGTCTATTTTTGTTTGTGCGCAAAATACATGGTGCAAACACGATGGCAAGGGAGTTGGCATTCATTCTGTTCTTGTCCTCCCGAAGTGACACGCTAAAGAAAAATATACACAATTTTTAATTGAAAAATGATACACATACCCATGTATAGTAATTTATTTGAAGAGGTTTTAATTTTACCGGACAAGATGAAAAACTAGTCGTTCCATGAGATCATAATTTGGCTTAGGAAGTTTCTTTAGTAGAGCAAACAGTGTATTAATCCTATCCTCAAGTTGAGACAAATTCGCTGCTCGCAAAAACTCGTCGTACAATTCAAACGTGAGTAAGGGCTCGGGCATTTCTCTGAAAAATGATTTGAGAACAGACGTGAGCACGTGAACGGGATACTGCTCGCAGTCAATGGTTTTCCCTTCTTCGATATCAACCTTCAACTCTTTGACACGTGAACTTACACCTGTAATTAGAATAAAATATTTGAGGAGATTGAAGATTTAAGGAGGAATAATTGGCTAGAAAAAAAAACTCTATAATATTTCAAACTCGTACCTGACTTCCTGTATAATCCCTCCATTCTCAGTCCATACAACTCAATAGCCGTAATCAACAGATCAACCACACGAGGAATATTATTTCCTTCTACCAATAAAGAATTAAGTGGAGCACCAAATATTCCCGTACTACCTCCACCACTGCCTCGATCTCCTTCGTTACATTCGCTGGCAATCTTCAAATGACACTTTTTATGGCATGCTAATTTACATCCTGTAAATAATAGAAAATACATCGAGTTTAAAAAATATATTTCCGTAATAGTAAATGGATTATGAAAATGTAATTGTCTCTTACTCTGACAAACCACCCCTCGTTCTATTGGCCACATGATGAATGACGAACAAACCTCACAGGCCGTTGGTATATTGATAACCATTGGCACAAATGAATGTCCCAAATAGAGAATATTGTCTTCGAATTTTTGTCTTTTTCCTCCTTTGTCTTTGGCTCTTCGGTCCTTCCTCACTTTAACTGCTTTAGGCGGCTTCTCCTCCACCCGATTTTGGTTCATGAATTCATTTAGAAATCCTCTGAATGCGTTCACGCCCATGGTTGTCACTGAGTAGTCCGCGCCAATACTTTCGTGCTTGCTTTTGCTCACCGTCTCCATAATGTTGGTGAAGTTGGCTATCAGATCTTTGTACTTGATATTCAGAGGCATAGAATTTCCATGTTTGCTCGCTACACTGTATGTGCTCACTAGACTTTCCTTGAATTCTTTTAAAGCTTGTTCAAAAACTCGATCAATGGTGCTCTCTTTGGGTCCTCGCCTTCGACTAACTTGAAAAATCTTTATACAAAAATAAAAGTTATTAAGACAATTTTATAATAATGGGTATTGGACTTCTAAGCTAAAATTGTAGAATTAGAATTGGACTAACTTTATTAGAAATAAATCCTTGCATCTGCTCGAGCTCTTTGACTCCGGAAATAATTTGATCCGTTCTGTCCGTAAACTCAGATGTTCCTGTAAGGTTAAACTTGCCCACCTTGACACGCTCATCGGCAACCTTCTGCTTTCTTGGTTTCCGCCTATTTGTATTTGTACCACCTGTTTTATCCATTGATGCTGTACTCTCATCATTCGACGATAACAACCGACTTCTACACGGAACCCCTTGGATTACACCATTTTGAACGCATTTGGAATGAAACGTACATTTACAAGCGGTGCACTTGACACCAGGTGCGAAGAGAACGTGCATGTTTTTCCTGCAAGCTTGACAAGTGTCACCGCGATGAAACTTGGTCACTTTTTCCAGCATATGATAGCCGGTTTTACTTTTCGGAATGGCGTAATTCGAATGACCTGCAATTATTTCATCACCTGGATTCATCCCTTGAATCGGGAAATCCGCAGAGACGTAAGGGGACGGCTCTAAACTAAATTCCCTTCTGTTGTGCACTGGTTGTCTGGTTTCTGAGACGGATCTTGTGCGTCGAATTTCTCTACTTCCGCTTAAACTGGGAATAGAGCTTGTTCGACCTGCTTTAGTTGGCGGAGTGGCACACTCGTACTGGTCTACATTCTGTTGAGATTCTGGTGCCGGTGGGTGTGGCAAAGTACTGTTGTGTGTAGTAAGAGGAAGATGAGGTGGTTGCTTAGTGTTGATGTCGGCAAACATACCAATCAAACTTCTAACTGAATCTCGAACCGAAGGTTCTTTGTCGGATTGATCCTCAAAATTTGCCGTAATATTCGCCCATCGCCTCACATTTTCTTGAGTTACCTCTTCCGAGCTTCTTCCATTGTAGTAACTGTCACGGGAGGAGGATAACGATCGGCTATCTCTAGATGCTCTGTACGTCGAGGGTTGTTGATTCTCTGTGGAGGAAATTGAACTTTTTCTGCTTTGCTCTAAACTATCAGACCCTTTTCTTCTGTGTTTATGTCCAGTAGTGTCTTGGTTATAGGGCATATCTTCTTTCTGCCGACCAGACCGTTGTATTTTAGCAAATTCGTCGACTCGATTTTTTGGAAGAATATTTTCACTGGTTGACAAGCTCATGTGATCCCCACAGACGTCATTACCACCAGAACCACCTGAATCCTGTCGGAACACGCTAGAAGAAGACACTGATGTAGTCACTTTCCGTTCAAAGGATGACTCCTCCAAGACAGTTTTAGTGGCAACTAGAGAGCTGAAAGCTCTATCTGCGGATGTTCCATAGTTGGCTCTGCTTTTCTCGAAATATTCAATAGAGTTTTCTCCTAAAGTTATCGTCGATTGAGTAGATGATGAGTTGCTTTTTGACTTATGACCTGACTCATCATCTTCCCCTTCGCTACCACTGTCTAGCAGAACGGCTTCATGTTTCTCCAATTTTACTTTGCTGTTTCCAGCTGAAAGAGAAAAATGACATGCCATGTGAACAATATAGTAAATTAAATGTGTTTTCTAATTTGAAGTATCATTCAAAATACTAACTAATTAATGTCTTTATGTGCTTCTTTGCCCGGTGTAAGAACGGATTTTTACTAATGCTATCTTCGCGCTTCCCTCCGTCTGTAAAAACCAAAAGTATAGGCCGGCTTGTTGTTGATTCACTCTACCGCACAAATTGTAGCAAACATGTTCTGATAAGATAATTTTAGTACCTGGATCCTCTCTGTAGCCGTCGATTTCCCTCATCATGAGCAACTCATCCTCCACCAATTTCCCAATGCCTTTCTCTTTTCGACTTTTCAGAGATATTTTCTTTTTCGCTCTTTCCTTAACTGACGGTGGTTCATTGTGACTAGTTTCCCTTTAAAGAAGACCGAAAACAGTTTATTAATTGGAGTACAACTAATAATGTCGTGCTATACATTAAAACTTGAGCTTACTCAGATGGATTAAGAGGGGATAGGCTTCTCCTCATCATCGGCTGAGAAAGTGATGACGAATCCGCAAGAGAAAGGGCAAATGGGGAAGCTGATAAAGCCAGGGTCAAAGCTGGCATGGATTCCGAAAGTGATGGCATTTGTTGAAGTGTTCTGCTACCTCCGGAGCTACCAGCGGTTGCTGCACTACCTTCTAATGTTGAGGCTGTCTGTCCACTCACATTACTTAAGCTCTGTACCAGACCAGTAACAGCTGACTCGGGCTCACTGTCTTCATGCACGCCGCTACTCCTAAATTCGAAAATATATATGAAAATCTAACCGAAAAATAATAATGTTATTTTATGAGATTTGGGAAAAATGTATTTACTCGTCTGAGTCTTCGAATTCCAAAGAATGTTTTAGTTTATTCTCGTCCAGCTCCTCTTGACTAGAGCCTTTTGAAAGGAAGGCTTCATCCGACTGACCGGAATTCGTATCTCCATCAGGTTTCAAGCGCAACGTCACTTGTAATTTCTGTATTAGCATATTGAATAGTCAGTATTTCAGGATCACAACTATCACAATCACAATTAAGTTTTTTTATTTAAAAAAGCAAGCATACCTCCTTCTGCTTCGACAATCGGCGATGTTCTTCGAGCGTTTTTTGATATTGCATTCTAACCAGCGCACCACGCATTCGAGCTTGAAGTTTAAAACAAGCATACCTCCTTCTGCTTCGACAATCGGCGATGTTCTTCGAGCGTTTTTTGATATTGCATTCTAACCAGCGCACCACGCATTCGAGCTTGAAGTTTCGTACAGCTCGATTTAAAATCATCATACCACTTACGTACTCTATAACCCCGATACATCTTCTGGATGAAAGTTGCAGCAAGATTCATGACATTTCTTTCACTCCTCATGTTTCCAACCAACCTTTGAGCTAGGTACATCCTGATAAATGACTACGGAAAAGCGAAAAAGGTATAAAATTAGTGAATATCTTGCGTGAACTACGTACATGAAATAATGGTATATTGTACTTTTTTTTATAAATTACTTGTAATTTAATCACGGCATCATGCATTCTTAAAAATTGGCGTCGCTCGATAACCGTCCGGTACCACCTTTGGATTCTGACTATACTTGCCATGATTTGCTGATGAAGAAAATAGTCCAGCTTGATTTTCTCGATTTCCCTCAAAAATATTTTTGACTCTCCCAACTGATAATTTTGAGGATTCAGATTGAGTGTGACTAGGAATTTGTGCACGTCATATTTGTCGCTGCAATTAATTAAATAGGAGGCGGTATATTTTTCCCTATTTATCTTTTTTAGCTCTGGCCAATAGAATGAGAACAAGAACCATAAAATTGCAATACCTTTTCAATCCTTTTGGTAGCAAAATGCGGTAGAGCTGAATAAACTCGTCAAAAGCCAACCTCACATTGTATCCCGCTTGTCTGATTCTTACAGTTTCTAACATTCCTGTGTAACGTAGCTGTCTTTGAACAATATCATCGTCAAATCTGCTTGGAGTCTGAAAGTTTAAAGTTTAAATGTTAATGCCAATACAGGTAAAATTCTTTTTGCTGGTGGACGTCACACATACCTTGTCAGAGTTTGATTTTATACACCGAATAAAGAACGGATTAGCCTGATTCAGCGTAATCATCAGGGAATGAAGTGACTGTTGAAACTGTTGTGAAACTGATAACGGTTGCTTCCGAGGATTTACATTTTTACTCGAGACTCCCATCACCGCCGTCTGACTAGCTAAAATTTTGACGCTTTGTAAATTCTTCATACCCCGTGACATCATTGGTTGCATCCGAAAAGAGCGATTTTTCCTACAAATAATAATATTTCTACAATCAACTCAACTTACTTTAAGAGGAGACCAGACGAACAAAAACCGACAAGCGATAGTTTTAACGTAAAGTAATAACACTCTATAACACTACGTGTAAACGTAAGCTTATGATACATACAACTCAAAATATAAAACCTGAAGAAAAAAAATGCAATAGAAATTAAATGAGCACAAGTTAATTATGAAAAGAGACGAGCTATACGTAATTGGTAAACTTTGTGAGGAAGATTGCAGTTTTGTAATACTTACGCAATCCGATTTATGCGTAAATTTACCGACGAAATTGTCACAAGCAGGCTAAACAGTTAAAAACACAAATATCGGTCAACCATATTCACCCTATAAGATAGCAGACCGATTTATTACAAGACACCGTTTAGAAACGGTTTGAATACATATATGTTTGGCAGAAAATCCTTGTCAATTCGGTTTCTCAATTAAGACATTGGTACATTATTTGATACATGTTTAGACTACATTTTAGAAAACATTTTCGACACGATTCAAACCGTCAAGTAAAACTACACATTTAACCCAAACTAAAGAAAAAACAATAGAATAAACTTACTTGATCAAGTGATCATTGGAAGATCGCCTTCTAGCGGGACTGGAGTATGCGCGGCTGAGACTACTTCGAACTTCAAAAGAAAATGAAAAGTGTCATTTATACATTACACAACATCGTACAGTATATAAGATAACCATGCATTTACCTAATATTGACTTGGCATCACTTTTACCTTTGGCTTTTCGATGTCTATAGCCAGCTTCATAGAATGAAAAATATGCTCTGAAAAATGCCCTCAAGATGGCCCATCTAAAAACCGCCACAGGATCGAGTCCAACAAGCTCTCTTACAAATGCAGAACTGCTATTCTTCAGCACGCTCATAATGTCATATCGCATGAGATCCATGTTTTTCTCTCGAAACTCGCTCACCTACAAATACAAGATAAAATAAAATACATTGTATAAAATACTAGTTTTTCACCCTTTATCGATATAAAAGTGTCCTTCTGCTGAGATTCGTTTCAAGTTAAATTTTACATACCTGGTACTTCACCCTTCCAGCGTAATGGCGAATGATGAAAGCTGCTTCTCTCCGTTGTGGAACTCGGTAAAAGTCGTGGTCTTTGTGAACTGAATTAAACTTTTGAAGCAGCGTCTCATTAGTAGCCCCAGGGAAACTGGAAAAGGGAGAGACAGAGAGCTACTTGAAAATAATGTCATTTGCAACTCATATTTCGACCAAAGTCTTTTACCCCCCGCTGATCAACTCTTGATCGACACTTCAACTCTTGTAACGAGCCTTCTCTTACATTGCTCTCACAAAAAGGGTTCAAAGAGAGAAGGGGAGTTTACGGAGTTTTGGTTGGCGTGTTCAAATGTGAGTTTTAAGTCTTTGCAAGGAAAGTGTGTACATTGTCAAATTTAAAATGATGTAGCTAACCTGCACTGATCATCTGAAATACAGATTAGCCCATTGGGCTTACTCTCGATCAGATTCAAACATGGTGTATTATCCATAAAATCAATATTTGTCCAGTGTATCCCCTCCTTTTTGTACTCTTCCTGCTCATATTTAAACACATGCTGATTGAAATAGTGCTGAAGGTGCTCGTTCGCGTAATTGATGCAAAACTGCTCAAAGCTGTGTGGATAAAAAAGTTTCGCCTTTGTAGACAGGTTGTGAAAACACAAGATAGGCATATAATACATTATTGATTTCATAGTTGTTGACAAACATACCCGTTGCAATTGCCGAAATCCTCAAAACCGAAAATATCTAACACTCCAATAGAATTCCCGTTGTAATCTGCACTTGTATCCTTTTTGCTCAATAAAGAATGATTGACTTGAAGAACTATCCAATCGAACAAAGTTTCATACAGGCATTTCGCCATTGCATCTCGAGCAGCAATAGCCTATAGAAAAGGACATATATAAATCAGTCAAAACTAGATTGCTGGTTGGATAATATCAATTGAAAATTATTAGGCATTAATCCGACATACGACGCAATTGTAATAAAATTGAAGCAATATCAAAAAATTACTAGTGCACTACCAACTTAAATATGACCTTTTAATATCGATTTTACAATGACAAATGACAGCAAGGGTATTTAATGGCGTTCAATTTTATTAATTGCCATATTATTTTAATGAATGCCTCAGCAAAACACCAAACCATTAAGAACCAGCTATTTCGTATCAATACATCCATTCTGCATACTGCATATTAGTAGCATTACTGAAATAGCGTGCAACAATTATTAATTAATTACCTCCTGCATTCGGTAACTGATGACTAGCATTTCCCCGGAGACTCTGGCTCGTTTCGACGTTAATGCAGCAAGCAAAGTGTCTTCGGTTACACGCAATAAGTGGGAAATTTGGCGAACTACGGATGGGTTTTGGATCAAAACCGATTCGTCATGGTGGTACGACGATTTTTTAGGCGTGAACTCCACATTACCTAAAAAATAAATATTTTATAGAGCTTGTTATAAGCATGTACACATACTCATATTGGGTGGTATAATACGTATTGGAATGGAAGAGAAAGCATAATTTTTTTCTCGATCGAATATGCTGACTTGACGAGCTACAAGTTTGCTCACGCCACTTTACCTATTAAAAGCACCGCAGAGAGAACACAAAACAATTTTCGCTGAGTGTCAGGTCCGAATCCGACCATTTCCATGGACTGCTTCAGACGAGAAAATTCATAGCTCTCGTCGACTCCGTCTAACGTGTAGCACTCACTCTGCGCGAATACATAATAGCGTGAAAGGAAACTTCATTTAGCACTCGCTCATTCCCTCATTTCAATTTCATTAGGATAAAAATATTAATATTTAAGTAGTCATAATGTGCATACCTGATTAAGGTAGTGATATTTATGTGGTGGCAATAAACTGAGTATTTCTCTTTCATTTTGACTGGCTCCGGCCAAAAGGTAATAAAATACGTGATAATTTCGTTCATTCTTAGCTTGGCAGCAAATGCGCGACTTTTCTAACAGGTACTTTTGTACTATTGCCCTGTAGAAAGGAAGGATGCTTGCTTAGATAGGAGGACAACCATTTTCAGTGTTGTTTTGATCAATTGATATTGATTGACTTACCCGTGCACCATTCCATTTTCACGATAACTAACTTGAATAAATTTTCCAAAGCGACTTGAATTATTGTTGTGTGCGGTTTTTGCGTTTCCGAAAGCCTGTGAAAACAAAAATCAAAGTTAAGAAAAAGAACAATGTTCAAATTTAATTTACCCGAGAGAAATCATTTGCCATCTATAGCAAGACATATATTTTATCTATCAAGTACATCCACGTACGTATCAACTAAGTTTTTACATGCATAGTGGCGCACGTTTACAAAGAAAGTGAAAGTTTAAAAGGTGAAAAATTCGAATACGGTAGACCGACAAGGGGTCATTCGATTGGGTCATCTCATAAAATAACAGGTCCCAGAAGTGTACAGAAACCAGAGACAGTTACTATCCAAAGGATATTATAGCGTACACTGATATAACAGTAGAAATCAACGAGGTCATGTATGCAGAAATGTAATATGAACATCTTTGATCAAGCTTTGTAATGCAATTATTTTATCCAGGTTGTCATTAGGCTAATTGATCCGATAGTGTAACATGCAATAAAATGTGGGGAAATAATGTGTGAATCAGTGAGTCTCTCTCGAAGACAGAACCGGTACTGATCTGTGATAAGACTGGTTACATCTGATGTGGAGTCGTGGCCATCCGAGCGACTGTTCTGAGGAACGGAACTCGGCGGATTCGGGAAGTTGCTCGTGAAGGACGACGATGAAGAGTTGGTATAGAAGTGCGAGCTGGAGTGGGTATTTGTGGATGTGGAGAAAGATGATGTTTCTGTCCTTCCTGACGTAGTCGTCGATGTTGCCGATGGAGCAGCTCCTCCAGTAGTAAACAAAAAAGAGTCTGTAGCCTCCGACGCTTTGGGCCATAGTAATTTAAGAGCAACGGGGGACTCGTACGGACCAATTCGTCTCTCTTTACACTCCTGTCCCGTGGAATTGCCGATAACTTCCGCCAACTCATACTCATTAGAATTCTTGAATCCTAGCTTGTGAACGATACACTGAACTATCTCTTCGGCTGTTGTGTGTTTACTTGCTTCTACGGAGAGAGCCTCGTACTCTTGTGACAGCGATCCCACGTATACTCTAACAATATGACGTGCATGGTCATCCTCCATTCTTATTGACCAGGATTAGCTTACTCCAACTCTCCTCCTTGCTACCTCTGTGGCTCTATTCCCTCGGCTTCTCTGTCCAATTTACTCCCAATCTTGTCGTCTCTGCAATTCCAATAACAGTTTGGCACATCAATGACAAAGCAACCATTAACTTTCTTTCCTACACTAATAACTTCCTTCACAGAATACCATGAATGATACTCCTCTAATCGTGTGAAGAACAAACAACCAGCTCGGGTGCCCGAGAACATGATCTATATACTGATAGAAATATGCTTCACTTCACACAGAACAGACTCTATCTCCCACAAAAAACTCTATTTATATAATATGCTAAAATGTTGACACATAGCACAATACATTTTCTGCTGATGGAAATAATGGCTATGGCAAACAACGCGTGCTTGAAGAAACACAATCAATATCACCTCTGCATATTTGGGTACGGCTATTATGGTAATGGAATGCTCGAGTGGTGGCATACTCATACACTTATACTCAACACGACGTGTGAATCCTGTGATGTGCGCACATTTGAGAAATAGATGAAACTTTTCCAAAAAAATGCAAGTTTCACAATAAAATCCTTTTCAGCGTTTGCCTTAATAACAACGAAGAAGAAAAATTAAACCCTTTGAAATGCAATGGCAGGGGGCAGCCTATAAGCTTATTGATAGTTTTATTCCAAGGTTATGTTTGCATACCGATCCAAACAGTCAAACAGCATACATGAAAAGTAACATGGAAAATGTTAATGCACACATCGGATTCGGTTGGTTATAGATGGTACTTAATTAAAACTTAAAGTAATAACATATCCCAGGTCCCTCAAATGTCAAAGGTTGACCTGATTAAATCTGTGGAGAATTGATTCAAGCAAAATCGTGTGTAAGGGTGCAGCATGCATGAGGATCTGCCTCTACCTGAAATTTTAGAGACGAAATATTACCGGCCGAGGAATTCCAATTCCTTTCAAGCCGAAGTTAGTAAGTATGTGCTAAGGAAATAAATCTGGTAAGACTAAGTTGAGCTCGCAAATAAGACTTTTTGAAATCTCACTTCAAACATTAACCTAACAATCTAATAAAACAACATATCATAAAACGATAGTCTCATATCAAACATTAAACTAACCATCTAATACAACAACATATCATAAAACGATCGTCTCACATCAAACATTACC